>LJIJ01000383.1:0-127847 GCA_001718145.1 Orchesella cincta
AATGCCATAACAAAAACAACGACGATCTTCCAAATTTTATTCGCATTGCATTAACCTGATAATTTCCAGTTTCCTCACATGTCAAAATACAGCTGAAGAAAGTTTTTGTCTGCAGCTATGCTTCATCCGCTCTGGTTTGGTTCTGCATTGCTACTGGAGTCTTCTCTTTTGTTCAATGACTTCACACAATATGCACTTGATATACTGGACGATCAGGAGATGCCTCTCTTCGGGTCACAAAGGAAGAACAAGTAAATTTATTGCAGCTTTGCAATTGCAATTCGCAAGTTGGTGAGATCATAGGACTATGATTCATCAGTGATTGCGCAAAATATACACAAATCATACAAAGGAACTGCAACAGAAAGCAAAATGTAACTGTTGAGGAAACTAAATGTTTTTACTGATACCTTCATAGGATATTCTAAAAAAATATGCTGGCTTTACTTAAATGACAAATTATTCCATACAAAGAAAATGCCATATACCATTTGTTTGTTCAACCTGAATGCCACTACTTACTTTTTATATCGTTACTGTTTATTTTGAAAACTCCAATTAGGCCTATCGTTACACTGATTTCGTAAATCGACAGATTTTTCCTATATCCAATAGTATGACTTGATTAAAGCAAATAACAATGAACTGATTCAATGAATATGGTATATTAAAAATATAATATTTAAAACTGCCTGAGAACTTCTGTCAACACAACCAAAGAACAAATAAGCACATACCATAATAACGTGCCCAAGTAGTGCATTCCATATCCAGAATGTACTGACCACCAATTCAGGTCTATGCTTGAGGTTATCTTTCTTATTATCTATGAGTTAATGGGGCGTCATTTCCAACATTAGCGAAAAAAATCATCTATCATGAATGAGACATGAGTTATTGTAACTTAAATTTATTTTAAACATTTAATAATCTTGCATCAAAAGACTTACAAACAACAGTTAAGTTCTTCATTGTTCGAATACAGTACCATCTTTAATAGACCGCGAACTGAAACGAGTCCTGTAAAAGATAGGGCGGAATTCACACCTTTTCTAAAGTGGGAATCGATATCGGAGCCTTACTGATAAACAATGCAGTGTCAAAAATCGGATGCTGCATAGTAAACGCCAATTGCATATTGCTTGAAGCTACATTACAGTTGTAGGAACACTATGTATGATTTTACTTTTCTGAGTTTTATAAGCATGGCGTATTTATCAAACTGATTTACAGATTGTAAGCAATGAATAACGAATAGAATGAGACAGAAGTAATACAAAAGATAGCCGTCATCGCCCGAAATTGCTGACAGCTTTTAGTAGTACTCTGCTTCCGAAATCCAATTGCATACATATACTAACAAAACTGTCCATTCATATACTAACATATTATCGTTTGATAAGCCATATATGTATATATTCATACTATGGAATGAGATATAATATGTGACTAAACTACGAGGTTGGTTTGAGTTTGTGCACCTGACTTTTGTCAAAATGTTATCACCGAATGAAGTCAGTTGGTTATTACACCGTAAATGAAAAAGAATTTGACTACTGTGTGCGGAAGGTCTGCTGCGAACAAAGTGAATTATATACTTGCAGAAGAGCGTGACTTCCTACCTTCTACATAGCCAAAAACAATATGCATGATTATGAATCAGAAGTCAGATTAGTTCGTTAGTTTAATAAATGTCACATGAATTCATAAATCTCCCACACAATGTCAATAAAAAGAAGTTGAACTTTTCAGAGTTGACCACAAAAGTGAGTCTCATGACTTATGTCATAGGCTAATAACAAATAGTCCCATTACGCATTTTTTAAATGTAAACACTGTCTTTCGGAATTTAAGCAGAGTTAAAAATAGATTAAATGAACTCCTTGATTTTTATGAGTCATCCATAGCCTTTATCATTTACATTATGCAATGCATATATCAAGCGAGTGTTCGAAATCAATGTTTAGAGCTGCTTTTTCACACATCTCTAATTAGAGAATGAAGGGACGCGATTTACGCGATCAGATTTTGAATTTGAAGTCTTCAAAGACCAATGCTAATAATGCAAGTAAAATGCAATATGCAAAAAGAAAATTGTGTTTATATAGACCATGATTAGTAGTTTTGTTCATTAATGACTTGAACAAATTTAATTCATAATTTCATCAATATTATTTTCTTCCAGCTCCGTTTGCCCAAACAAAAAGTAATCGACTTAATATCATAGTTAACACAATAACTTTTATGACTAACGAATCAAAAAAAGTTTTAACTTATTTAACAAACATATCTATACGTGCATAATTTCATCAATATTATTTTCTTCCAGCTCCGTTTGCCCAAACAAAAAGTAATGGACTTAATATTATAGTGAACACAATAACTTTTATGATTAAAGAATCAAAAAAAAGTTTTAGCTTATTTAACAAACATATCTAAACGTGCATAATATACAAAAATATCTACTGGCTGGCTGGTAGGTTGAGTGAAGAATCGTTGGGTTCTCCTCAAGAAGCTCTTGTGATCGGCTAAAAATTCCAAGGAAGGAAGTAGGCTCACTTTGTCCACTAGATCCAGCAGCGTTGGTTGACCTCGCCGCGTCAGAGTTGACAATTAAAGTCCGCTCAGCAGCGTTGGTTGGTGACCTCGCCTCGTCAGAGTTGACAATTAAAGTCCGCTCAGCAGCGTTGGTAGTTGACCTAGCCTCGTCAGAGTTGGCAGTTAAAGTCCGCTCAGCAGCGTTAGTTGTTGACTAGCCTCGTCAGAGTGACAGTTAAAGTCCGCTCAGCAGCAGTAGTAGTCGCTGCATTCGAACCCGTAATCGATGAGAACGATGATGATGATGAAGACGTAGTGTCGACAGTGGCTGCATCGTACAGGAAGCTCCTGTTGAACTGAAAATACAGAAAAAGCCGAATGTATATAATTGAAATGTTATGTTTCAATTCCCACGTTATCATCAAACCTTGTAAGAAAAATGCTACTTACTTTTTTGAAGTATGGCTCAGTTGCCAACCAGTTCTGAACATCCATAGGAAGCAGTCCATATCTCTTCTCCTTCATATGCTTAATCAAAGCACCGATCCAGGTCATACTCCCGTAACGTCCATATTTACCCCGGTTGGCTTGAAATGCGGCCATAAATTCCTCTACCATCCTTTTGCGCCTCTGGGTCAACTGTCGGAAGTTTCTAGTCTTCTCCTTCTTCTTGGGCTTGGCTACTTTACCCCCTTGTATCTCGGTCAAAGTAACACATGGAAGCCATTTTCTGAAATTAAATTGGAAAATTTTGCAAATTATCATATCAATTTCACATTGTTACTGGGATGTCTCTGTTAAGTGTATATAGTAACTTACCCATCAACACCACTGGGTTTACTTTTGCGATTGTAAGCTCGTTTCGGCCCCATCTTCACCGCAATATAGTTTCTCCAAGCTTCAGGAAGCCTGAAAATTTTGAAAAAATATTCGTTAAAATTAGGAGACATTTTTAAAGGTCTTAAGAAAACTTTGTTCGAGTTAAATACTTTTGATATTGCAGAAATGATCAAGTTTTTCGCGAGACTGAAGTTCCTTCAAGTTTGGAGAAGCTATATCTGCGGTGAATGGGCCAAACGAGCGTTACAATCGCAAAAAGTAAACCCAGTGGTGTTGATGGGTAAGTTACTATATACACTTAACAGAGACATCCCAGTAATAATGTGAAATTGATATGATAATTTGCAAAATTTTCCAATTTATTTCAGAAAATGGCTTCCATGTGTTACTTTGACCGAGATACAAGGGGGTAAAGTAGCCAAGCCAAGAAGAAGGAGAAGACTAGAAACTTCCGACAGTTGACCCAGAGGCGCAAAAGGATGGTAGAGGAATTTATGGCCGCATTTCAAGCCAACCGGGGTAAATATGGACGTTACGGGAGTATGACCTGGATCGTGCTTTGATTAAGCATATGAAGGAGAAGAGATATGGACTGCTTCCTATGGATGTTCAGAACTGGTTGGCAACTGAGCCATACTTCAAAAAAGTAAGTAGCATTTTTTACAAGGTTTGATGATAACGTGGGAATTGAAACATAACATTTCAATTATATACATTTGCCTTTTTCTGTATTTTCAGTTCAACAGGAGCTTCCTGTACGATGCAGCCACTGTCGACACTACGTCTTCATCATCATCATCGTTCTCATCGATTACGGGTTCGAATGCAGCGACTACTACTGCTGCTGAGCGGACTTTAACTGTCAACTCTGACGAGGCTAGGTCAACAACTAACGCTGCTGAGCGGACTTTAACTGCCAACTCTGACGAGGCTAGGTCAACTACCAACGCGCTGCTGAGCGGACTTTAATTGCAACTCTGACGAGGCGAGGTCACCAACCAACGCTGCTGAGCGGACTTTAATTGTCAACTCTGACGCGGCGAGGTCAACCAACGCTGCTGGATCTAGTGGACAAAGTGAGCCTACTTCCTTCCTTGGAATTTTTAGCCGATCACAAGAGCTTCTTGGAGGAGAACCCAACGATTCTTCACTCAACCTACCAGCCAGCCAGTAGATATTTTTGTATATTATGCACGTTTAGATATGTTTGTTAAATAAGCTAAAACTTTTTTTTGATTCTTTAATCATAAAAGTTATTGTGTTCACTATAATATTAAGTCCATTACTTTTTGTTTGGGCAAACGGAGCTGGAAGAAAATAATATTGATGAAATTATGAATTAAATTTGTTCAAGTCATTAATGAACAAAACTACTAATCATGGTCTATATAAACACAATTTTCTTTTTGCATATTGCATTTTACTTGCATTATTAGCATTGGTCTTTGAAGACTTCAAATTCAAAATCTGATCGCGTAAATCGCGTCCTTCATTCTCTAATTAGAGATGTGTGAAAAAGCAGCTCTCTAAACATTGATTTCGAACACTCGCTTGATATATGCATTGCATAATGTAAATGATAAAGGCTATGGATGACTCATAAAAATCAAGGAGTTTATTTAATCTATTTTTAACTCTGCTTAAATTCCAAAGACAGTGTTTACATTTAAAAAATGCGTAATGGGACTATTTGTTATTAGCCCTATGACATAAGTCATGAGACTCACTTTTGTGGTCAACTCTGAAAAGTTCAACTTCTTTTTATTGACATTGTGTGGGAGATTTATGAATTCATGTGACATTTATTAAACTAACGAACTAATCTGACTTCTGATTCATAATCATGCATATTGTTTTTGGCTATGTAGAAGGTAGGAAGTCACGCTCTTCTGCAAGTATATAATTCACTTTGTTCGCAGCAGACCTTCCGCACACAGTAGTCAAATTCTTTTTCATTTACGGTGTAATAACCAACTGACTTCATTCGGTGA
Source organism: Orchesella cincta (assembly GCA_001718145.1). Classification (NCBI taxonomy): domain Eukaryota; kingdom Metazoa; phylum Arthropoda; class Collembola; order Entomobryomorpha; family Orchesellidae; genus Orchesella; species Orchesella cincta. The sequence goes on from LJIJ01000383.1 coordinate 5,370, forward strand.
TAACATTTTGACAAAAGTCAGGTGCACAAACTCAAACCAACCTCGTAGTTTAGTCACATATTATATCTCATTCCATAATATAGAATATATACATATATGGCTTATCAACATAATATGTTAGTATAGAATGGACAGTTTTGTTCAGTATATGTATGCAATTGGATTCGAAGCAGATACGTACTAAAAAGCTGTCACATTTCGCATGACCTATCTTTTGTATTACTTCTGTCTCATTCTATTCGTTACTTCATTGCTTACAATCTTTAATCTGTTTGTAAATACGCAGCTTATAAAATCTACAGAAGAAGTAAAATGCAACATAGTCGGTTCCTGCAACTGTAATGTACCTTCAAGCAATAATGCATTGCGTTTACTATGCAGCATCCGATTTTTGACAACTGCATTGTTTTATCAGTAAGCTCCGATATCGGATTTCCACTTTAAAAAGGTGTGAATTCGCCTACTCTTTTAAGGACCTCAGTTTCAGTTCCGGTCTTAAAGATGGTACTAGTATTAACAATAGAACTTAACTGTTGTTGTAGTCTTTTGGATGCAAGATTATTAAATGTTTAAAATAAATTGAAGTTACAATAACATTCAGTCTCATTCATTAGAATTTCTTTTCGCTAATTTGGAATGACGCCCCATTACTCATAGTAATAGAAGAGATAACCTCAAGCATACCTGAATTGGTGGTCAAGTACATCTGATATGGATGCACTTACTTGGGCACGTTATTATGTATGTGCTTATTTGTTCATTTGGTTGTGTTTGACAGAAGTTTAACTCAGCAGTTTTAATATTATATTTTTTAAATATACATATAACTCATTGAACAATCAATTTTATTTGCTTTAATCAAGTCATACTAATTGGATATAGGATAAAATCTGTCATTTACGCAAACAGGTAACGAGTATGCTAATTGGAAGTTTTCAATAAACAGTAACGATATAAAAAGTAGTATGTGCATTCAGTTGACAAACCAAATGTATTATGCATTTTCTTGGTATGAATAATTTGTCATTTAGTAAACCAGCATATTTTTTTTAAATATCCTATGAAGGTATAGTAAAAACATTTAGTTTCCTCAAAACAGTTACATTTTGCTTTCTGTTGAGTTCCTTTGTATGATTGTGTATATTTTGCGCAACACTATGAATCATAGTCTATGATCTCACCAACTTGGACTTGCAATTGCAAAGCTTGCAATATTACTTGTTCTTCCTTTGTGCCCAAGAAAAGGCATCTCCTGATCGTCCAGTATATGCAATGCAATGTGTGAAGTCATTGAAATACAAAAGAGAAGACTCCAGTAGCATCAGAACCCAAACCAGAGCGGATGAAAGCATCAGCTGCAGACAAAAACTTCTTCAGCTGGTATTTTGACATGTGAGGAAACTGGAAATTATCAGTTTAAGCAACGAATAAATTTGGAAGATCGTCGTTGTTTTGGTATGCATTGCATAAAATGTGCAACTAAACTTTCCAGACAAAAATAAGTTTGCTGAATAATCAAGCTACATTGTGGTTTGGACATTGGACTACTTTGACGTCCATAAATCCACCCAATTAAAATTAATTAATTTCGAGTGGTAATTTAATTTTCAAACGGAATTCAAATCTACCAGTCATTCAGCATGAATCACCAAAATACAAACTCGAGTACATCCATTGAGAACAATGGAAATGGGAGTTCGGGTTTCATTGACGATACAGCAGAGCTTAATGACTCGGATGATTCTAGTCAAAGCAGCAGTAGTAGCAACGAAGAAGATGACGATAGTTTTGCTGACAATCGTCAGATAATCAACAATAATGACAGTCACCAACCTGAAGACATTTCATGCGGTGAACTGTTAAAATCCATAACCATCGAACCCATGATGTTTGCCCATGTAATAAATTCATTCCATCGCTTCTGAACAGATTAGGAAATTGAAAAAGGCAGAATGTTTAATGTATTGAAATACTTTCATATTTAAGATGTTCGGGATGTCTTGCACTTCCGTGATTTTGCAGAATCTTTACATTCAGAGGATATGCAGGATATCATTAAATTACACGGATACAGTCTGTGATGACTTGGCAGACAACCCAGAAATCGGTTTGTAAAATTCCTTACATTGCATTTTTATATAAAAAACTTACCACGTAAACTTTAAACATGCAAAAAAAAATTTTATTCACAGAACATCATATTGACGAATTAGCCTCAAAGTTTGTGATGTACAGAAGCTTTATCGAAGCAGGGTTTCCAATTATAGTCTCATTGTTTCTGGGTCCCTGGACGGACATTCACGGCTGCAAATGGCCAATGATTTTACCAATGTTTGGCTATTTTCTCTCTGCAATGTCGTATGTCATGTTCAGTTTTGTTGATGGGGCTCCTCCTGAAGCCCTACTAGTTTCATCAATTCCAGTTGCCGCTTGTGGAGGACTGGTGTCAATAGTCATGTCTGCATTTTCATTTACATCAAAGTCTACCACGGTTGACAGTCGGAGTTTTCGAGTTGCGATGGTGGAAGCGTCTTGGTTTCTCGGAGGTCCGCTTGGTACCTTGAGTGGGGGCGTCATTTACAAATATGGTGGTTTCACGACGGTCTTTATAGTCTCAGCATCCTTGTTTTTGATAGCGTTCCTTTATGGATACATAGTTATTAAAGAAGAGTTGCCGGAAATTGAAGATAGGGATGGCAGAAACTGTTGCACGGATATGTTTAATGTGGAAGCGGTGAAAGAAATGTTTGCAACTGTATTTTTCAAAAGAAGTGGTCTTCAAAGAAGGTAAAATAACTACGCAATATATTTTGTATTAGAGTAAGTAAATAGTATTTGCCACCAGCTCAATTTATTTTTGACCTTTTCAGATGGCTTTTACTGATGCTGTTAACAATTTCACTGAGAATTTTTGCATTGTTTGGCTACATTCAAAATATGTACTTATACACCAACCATCAGTTTGGATGGGCTGTGAAAGAATACACAGCATACTCCGTATCTGATTCATTCATGGCAATTTCCGGTTGGTGACTCATTTTGTCGCTCATTTGATTTTTAAAATCAAATCTCATTTTAATGGTGATTTGTCTCTTTTAGGTGGATACGTAATGATAATGACGTGTATGAAAATATTCAAACTACCTGATGCTATAATTGGCATAATGTCCACTGTTGGAATAATCGTATCGCAGTTCGTATTCGCATTCGCAGCCTCCGGATGGATGATTTACTTAGGTAAATCATTAAAGTAGTGCGTGCACATGGAAGTAAAATGGCTACTTATAAAATGAATTTCATACTTTTAGGAGCTTCACTACAAATGTTTGCCGGACTCATCAGTATTGTTCTGAGATCAATGATTTCCAAGGTCGTGGCAAAGGAGGAAATAGCAAGGGTATTCACATTTTTAGCATGTGGTGAAGCCACCATGCCAATAGTAGGCGTGCCGATATACAGTTACATATTCAGGCATACCCTTGACACTTTCCCTGGCGCAATGTTCATGGTCTCAGCAGGAACCTACATGTTTATTATTTCAAGTTTCATGTAAGTACTCGATTATGCTTATTTAATTCACTTATAAAACCCATTGAATAAGTAACTTCTATAATATTTCATGTTTTCACAGCTATTTATACTTTTCGATGAGGAATGCAAACAATCATATTCAAATGGATGATCCGACAGAGACAGAAGCCTAATAATTTAAGAAAAATGAGTCAATCAAACCCGATAAAACAAAAATGGTAAAATAGTTCACCTTACCACAGTAATGTTCACGAAATAATATGCAATATAACCCTGGTATGAATTGAATCATGTACTTCCGTTGAACATTAGGTAGATTTTGACTGCTTGCAAGACTGTGATAATTGTTAGCATTTGATATACACCTTGATATTAGTTCCCTACTACAATAATAGTCATGAAAGTGAATGCTGTTGATAAAGTGCAGTGAAGTTCCGAAGATAATTAACCATATTATATATAGTACAATTGCATATGAATTATGAAAACGGATTATGCACCAGATCCAATGAAATGTAGTAATGAATAACCAAAATACTTCAAGTATATAATATTTTAAGTAGTATCGATTGACTGACACGAATTTTATTTGTTGATTCTGAATAATAATTTGAAATAAAAGTATTATTTCTTAAGCGAAATTGCGGGGTTGCGTCCAAGTCGAGTTTCATTTTTAACCAAAGTTAGGGTAGTTTGGGATATTAGGGCGGTAGGGGTTGACACCGGGATAAGGATTGTATTTGGAAACATCAGGTAAGGTGCCAGGTGGTGGTGAATTTCCAATCGGGTTTTGGGCGAATGATCCCCATGGGTTGAAGTCAAAGGTCTTTCCTTTCGTGCCAAGTCCTCCGCAACATCTTTCGAACCTCTGGATATGATAGTCCATGCCGGTTTTACAAGAGTTGCATGGGGCTGGTGCACTTCCTCCTTCACATCTCAGATACATTTCGTCACAGCATTTTCGGGTGAAGCTGTCCATTGGAAGGCCACGATCCCCAATGCAGTTTGACTGAAGATCAGCCAAGGCTAGCCCGACTACCAATATTCCAAACGCAGCAATTAGATATACTCGAGCCATTTTGTCTGTAAAAATTTAGAAATAAAATGTTTGTCATAATTAAACACTAATATGCTTCTGAGAAAATTTCCGAATGAATTTCTATAAAAGAAGTAGGTTTTCCTCGTTACCGTGTATGCTGTATATATAACAAGTTCTTCGGGGAGACTTAAGACTTGTAGTGACTTAAACAGCTCCAGTGATACTGATTTGTTAAGACTACTCCTGGAGTATTTATACCAGGATCTAAAAGCATTTTCTACAAGTTGCAGTATCAGATTCACAGGTCATCAATGAATATGGGGTTTCGGTAGTGAAAGTTTTTAGGTAGCATCGTTTATGATTTTATGTGAATGGACACAAAACATTGTTTTTTAACCGTAAACAAACTTTCGTTTTCTATTATCTCTGGCATCAGATACCGCGTTCATATTCTGAAAACATGTGAATGAGAATCTGAAACCATAATGTAACTGGATCTCTGCTGCGTCCTTGACCCTCGTGTGGTAAATCTACATAAAGGTCTTATTATGCAATGCTACCATCAAAATATATGCACATTACTTCATGTATGTATTTGTAAGTAAGCAGTACAGTCACACGACCATCAGCGTGGATGAATTTGCTTTTGAACGATCTTTCCTACCCAAAATGCACACAGATACAATTATACTGAATGCAAGAAGTAGGAAGTGACAGCAACTTTCACTCTTCCAGAGTTCAAGGCTGCATTAAATTTCGAGCATACCACTCGGTTACAGTGAGATCAATAACAATGGTATAAGAAAATCTTTTTTATTATTGTATATGCAATATGTAATTCGATTTAATTTTACTTAAGCAATTGCCTATAAACGCAGCTGTCATTCTACCAAGATATTTTATATTCATCAGCATCGAATTATTTTACCGATTCAAAGATGTAACCGGAACTTACAGCCACGTTAATTTAAATTAATGAAAAATTGGATTTCCATGATTGATTAGAGTTGACGGTAGTGAATTGATGAGTGGATCCACTGGAAAATGGATGATTAATATATATAAATCATGAGCAAGCGATCATAATATATTAAGCATCTGCAGTCCCATGAATTTGTTAACTTTCATTTGTACCGTTTTAAATGTTTTTTTTGGTAAATAACACGCCACAATTCGTGCTAGCATCATCTGCTAGCATGATCTTATGATTTAGAATAATTGATAAATAACCCGCTTCTCAATAAGGGCTGCTGGTAATTGGAAAATGGCATGAAGTCAACATTTTTATTGCTAGACCAAAATGCGTGCGTGCATGCAGAAACGAAGTATTTTATGTTTTTTTTAAATGCTCATACAAATTGAATTTTGGATAACAATAGCACAGGGTTAGCATTTCTAAAAATATTAAAGGGGAACATCAATGGATATTGGTTAATCTCAAAGCATCATGAATATGTTTCATGAAATGCAGAATACGTAAAAGTATATGCATTTGCTACAAAGTAACTGCTATCACTACCTAGTAAAACCTTTTTTTGTTGGTTACACTTCCGTATAGCCCATCAATGAGATAATTTGTTTTTGAAGGACATAACGAGTAACAATAGCCAACCGGCTAGTTTCTCACAATTACATACAAATAAAATAGACCATAATGCTATTGTAACTTTTAGATTGCTATTACATACTTGAAATCCGAATATTCGTTCAATACAGCCTTTCTAGGTATGCAGCATAGTATCGAAAGATCTGTTCTTTGTACGCACTAAAGAAGTGCATTTCTAGTATTATTTATATCGCCGAATGTTGTTACTAATGCAGTACCTTTATTCAGATTTCTGTACAAAAAAAGGTTAAAAAGGTCTGTTATCTGCAACTGCAACCCTTCAACAGAAGCACAAGAATTATACACAGCAAAGGATATATTATAAGGCTGAAATAAACAAGACTGTTGAATGCAGATGCTTACTTACTTTACACAAAGACGTGTTGTGGGAAGTTGTAGCTTTGCATAAAGGGTGTAAAGCAGAAAATACACTATATATTCCATGTGTTGCATACTCCTTTCTAAGTACACAGAGATATATTTGAGTAGCAGTATTATCCTCATCTGAAGTCAACTTAGGGATAGGCTTAAAATACATATTGAAAAGTAGCAGGTAGCAAGTGCTGTTATTGTACCGTGTGTATGTGTGTGCGTAGAAGTTTTTTAAATTTTTTCATAAACAACACTGCATTATCAGTTCCGCATACGATGGACGGTATATCGTTTTATCGTTAACATTCTTTGCTGCATACTGACTCTCAGTATTATTTTTTTGACTATATCTCATTTTAACAGTTAAAAATACAACTTTAAAAATGTAACGAGCGAAGCTGCATTTTTATTTAGTTTTTGTAGTGAAGAAAGCGTTAATACGTTTACAGCTTTTTGGGCAAATTACTGTGATCATCTCATCAGAACAACCCATTAAAATGTAAGACTAATGTTTTGCACAAGGTAATGTAGTATATGGTAATTGCAGGAAAAACAAAAAGTGTTTGGCAAAAGAACTCACTTGTGTTAATGATATTTCAAGTGCGTATGTATGAAAATTTGAACGCTGACTCGGTGACTGACATAAATATTTGAGCTCATCAGATTTTGGAAGGTTTTACACCAAAATATGGCTCGGTAATATTATAGAATTTTTGTGATGCTTGCCAAGAGTTAGTCATCTTCTTTGAAAGCATTTTTGAGAATAATTTGGCAAAAGAAGTTCTAGTCGTTTTCAGTTTGAATTGATTCTTTGTGAGTAGGAAATGAATGAGAGTAAGTGCATGCAAAGGCCAAACTTTTGGAAGAGTTGACATTGACACTATCATGCCATTTTCGTGAGTTGAATTACCTAAATTCATATTTGAGAGCTGAAAAGGATTTGTCCTTCAGAAATAGCCGTAGCTAAAAGGTTTAAACCTAAAACTAGCAATAGCATTTGTTTGCTACATCACAAATTATCTTCTAGTGGACGGCTGCTAGAACTAATGGTATGTGCAAATTGCAAATAATATCATTTGTTCAAGTTGACAATTCTGTTGCAATCAAGTTTAATGGTAGCAATAAAATTATACAAGGAGAATTTGTCACTTGTGATGTTGCGACATAAGAGAGACAGAGAAGCCAAAAAAGAAGCGATACATTCTTCCAATTAAATTATTTGTTTCTGCTCAAATGGTATTAGTATCAATACCTTACCATGTAGTGCGAAGTTAGGAAGAGTACTCGACGACATAACATGATATAAATATTTGAAAGATCCGTCACTCCAGTTTTTTTGCTTGTAATACGCTTCCATGCTTCTGACATGGAAGTTGATAAACCAAGCTGCAATTCTAATATCGTGATTGGTGCGAGCTGTTTCTGTGAATAATTTGGGTGACGCGTTTAGTAGAGCTAATGTGCCAAGTATAATACGGCTGGGTAAAGTATAAAAAATAGCGATTACTTTATATACCCGTTGGTAGCTGCTCATAAGTATTTGATTATGTATTACAGGGATTCTGCTTGATTTGCGTAATAAGTATTGTGAATGTTAAACATTTTTTGCTGAAACGTCATTTGCAATAATTAGTGGTCTCGCTAGGAAGACCACAATAAAATGTGCTCAGACTAGAAGATTAAGATCTATCAATTTCAATTAATCGGATCTTGTGAATTCAATGAAGAAACCTAACGTTTCTAATAATTAATCAAAACTAAATATTACAGTGAACAGACTTCATACTAGACAACAAAATTACATTAAGTAATACATTATAAAATGTGCGCTGAAGAAGTGCAACGTTGACAGCAGTCATTGTGTTTGCTTGGCAGGTCATTGTCAGCGGAAGTCAACACCCTGCATATCCAACTTAGTAATCTCAATTCGTAAAAAGTAGACACGGGAAGGAACTTGGGATTCCGCTCTGTTATCAACAAAGATCAATGTAGTCAAGGTCGGGGTGCATGCATCAGGTAGATGAGTTCAATGTGTATGGATGAGTGATTTTAGTATTTTCTTCAACGTTTTTCCTCAAGCTACAAAATCTGAAAGAGTCCATTTAATGCTAATTTACATAATCTTGAAATAATACATTTTTGTCAAACAAACAAAACAAGTTAATTCAAATCAAACAAAGCAATGACTCATAAAAGTCATTGGCTGATTCTAACAAAGATGATTTTGCATCTTCATTCTGCAAACAATGATGACTAACATGTTTTCAATTGCAGGAAGCAGGACGTCGTCGTGTGATATCTGGCCATTGACCACACGACTATCCACTTAAACTAGCTGGAGCATTGTTTGCAAATGCTTAGAGATGCCAACAATGCCTACAGTTTAGAATAGTGCAAGTGGAACTTTTATACAAACAAACAAATTTGAAATCAAGAGTTCAAGTTCCGTATACCCTACCGGTCATCATGATGGTAGAACCATTGCTTTAGCAGCTTCGAGATTTGCTGAAGCCAAAAATTATTGATCAAAATTAGCAGCAGTGTCCTTTAGCATCTTTTGCCCAAATGCTTTCTCCAGAGAGAAGAAATCGAGACTCCCCCTTGACCGCCAGCTTGTCACGCTCCTACAGCTCCAATTTGGGCAATATTAACATGGACGACGATATTTCAGAATCAAAAAGTAAATTTCGAAGACTTATAGGAGCTTCAAAAGATGGAAGAATTGATCTTATCGAGCTTGCCTTCAAATTATTAAAAAGTGCAAAGGAAGCGCATTCGATAGAATTCTTGATGTTTTTCCACATGGTAAATTTCGTCGTAAAATTTCCTTTTTGCATACTTATTTTGGATGGATTTTATATTAAAGTATTAAATGTATGTTAATAGATTGGTTACACGTGCACAACTGTAATAGTCCAAAATTTACATTGATCGGCTATGTAGACTTGATTTTAAATTTCCAGATGAAGTTTGTAGGTAAGTGAATGACAAGCTCAATTTACTAATAAAATCTTTTCATTAATGCTAATTCATTACATTAATACCTTTGTTCCAGAAATTTAACCGATATAAATATGACTGATTACGGTAAGTTTTAATAAACCAATGAAATACATTTTTATATGTAAATTGAGTCGAAAAGTTTATAATTATATTTACAATAAACAGAGAAACAAGTGGAGGGATCTGCAGCGTTTTTCAAATGTATAGAAACATAGTCGAAGCACTGATTCCAGTTCTTTTTGCCTTATTTTTGGTAAGGAACAGTTGAAACTGAATTTTATGTTCCCACAAGATTTACTGCGCTGATTTTACAAGAGCTCCTTTCTGTTTGCAGGGACCATTTGTAGATAGAAACGGAACAAAACTCCCAATTTTGCTTTCGCTAAGTGGTTATACGATCGCGAGTTTAATGTATTGCGTCGCGTCGTTTTTTCCATCGATTCCTGCACCGTATTTATTAATTTGCTCAGTTCCAATAAGGTAAAGGAGTTGATTTTTAAAGTATCAATTTTCAATCACATCAGGTTCTTATGCAGAGATATATAATGTAAATTGTTTTTGCTTTAGCGTTACTGGAGGTCTCGTTGCATTCCTACTAGCAGCATTCACGCATATTTCTACTCGCTCAACTCCATCTAATCGAAGTTTTAGAATAGCAGTCTTAGAAGGGTCGTGGTTTCTCGGAATTTTTGGGTTCCAGATCGCGTCAAAGGTACGAATAAGAATTGTTAGCACAAGTTTAAATACCTCTGTGGTACATCTTATTTATGTTTGATTGTTATTTTTGACAGATCTTCAAAGTATGGGGATTCGTTCCTGTATTTTTTATTTCTGCCCTTTCGTTCGCAGTCGCTCTCCTGTATGGAATTTACTATATACACGAGCCAGCTTTTAAATCAATTCAGAACTCAACATTTTCTTCCATTTTCTATGAGATATTTGATCTGAGATCCTTGAAGGACACAATGGCTACTGTATTCAGACCCAGAAGTGGACCACGGAGAAAGTATACGAAAATGCATTCAAATTTTTATTATTATTAACAACCAATGCGAAATTTCCTAACAATTTCATCAATGTTTTTACAGATGGGTGATTCTTTTGATGGTTACAATCTTCATGAGAATGCTTGCTCTGTTTGGAACAATGCAGGTTGGATACCTGTACACCAGGAATAAGTTCCAATGGGACGCAACAAACTTCTCCACGTTTTCAACGATTGACACTGTAATATGCTTGTCAGGTTTGTTGTATAGGAATCAATGTTTCGTTTATACCATCTTTACTTTTACTTGATTCTATACTTACAGCGTTTGTATTGAATATACATTAGGTGGACTCTTTACATTGCTGATGATGAAAATCTTTGACTTGAGCGACCCAGTCGTGGGTATGTTTAGTGCTGTAGGCTTCGTCTGTTCTAACATTGTATTTGGCTCAGCCGGGATCGGTCAAGTGATGTACTTAGGTGAGTTTTATACCAGTTGGATATGTAATCTGTTATTTTATTAAATATTTAAAATATCTTAATGATATGACTTGATTTTAATTTATCAGGAGCGGTTGTTCAAATGTTTTCGGGTCTAATTACAATTGTGATGAGAAGCATGGTCTCCAAATGTGTGGCGAAAGATGAGCTTGCAAAGGCATTTTCCTTTGTCTCAATTGGTATATCAAGAATTTTCAATATGCGTATTATATTTTTGTTATTAAATTGACAAATATTATGATTTATATTTTTCTTTGTAGGAGAAGCATGCATGCCAATTCTCGCAGGGCTACTATTCAACCTCATGTTCCGAAGAACGGTTCATACCTTTCCAGGAGCCGTGTTCTTCTTATCTGCGTTGTTTCACAGTTTTATACTGTGCAGTTTCATGTAAGATTTAATTATTTAATTATCAGCAGTTCATGCATTTAAAAAATACCTTCTAATGATGACTATTTTTTTTGTTTTTACAGCTACTTCTACTTTTCGAGCAGAAAATATCCTTTCCAGTCTTTGGTCGAGGAACAAGCAATCGATCCTTCAAGTAACGCCTAGAAGGATTTACATATCTAAATCAGATCAGAGCAAAGGGGTTGTATGCTTATTTTACAGAAACGAATAATTTAATTTTACGTAAATAGTGTAGTGATCAATGTGATATAAATTATGGAGAAGTCTCGGGATGATGAAGGTTAAATGATGTTAGAGTGAAAGTAACGGAGCACTGCACTCAAGGAAGATCTGCATTTCTCAAGAATTCCACATTTGAAAATTGTGTTGAGCTAATGAGCTAATACTAATAAAATAAAATAATAGAATTAGATTTGAAATCTCACAAAAGTCTGGTTTAAAAAAATCTCAGTCTAAAAGACTTCACATTATCTTTGAATTCGTAGTTTGTAGCTTGTGATATTACTAATTTTACCGTTTACGCAGTTATTTTGATTCGTAAGAATATATGATTTTCCATTCTATCATAAATTATACTTCTATATGATTAAGTTATAAGAATTATTTAAAGATTTTATATATATCCCATACGTGCGTAAACCATTTTTATCATTATTGTTGGTTGTGATCTAAAAGGTTCTTTCTTTCTTCTCGGATGGATATTGTGCGTAAAAACTTGTTTTACATCACAAATACATTTAGGTGTTTACAATTTATCGTAAATTAGTGTGTGTTAGCTAGACTACACCTTAGATTTAGATGACCAACCCGAATATTTGTAACAAATTCGCAGTTATTCGTAGAATACGTCTAGGTTATAAATTATGAATTTCGGTCAATATACAATGCAATTTTAATGTAAGTCATATTCCATTATACACAATGAAGGAATTGGTATCTTACAATGGTGCCACGTTCCTTACAGAAGCGATTCTTCTTCGATGTAATGTAAATTTAGCATTGTTGCTAATTCATGCGGTTAAAATGTACAATAAAAAATAACATAAATTGATGGGATTCTTTTGACTTAACATCGTTTCAATCAAACATATTTGATATTTTTGAAATTTACATGTCAAGTCAGCATCAGCATCCCAAATTCCCAAGCCCGATGTAAATACATAAAAAGTTTTCCGTGTGGGCTGGCTCACATTAAGTACCCCTGATGTCATAACTGATCTAGATGCTTTTTTCTATATGTATTAAATTGCTTGCATGTACATTTATATCAGAAAGAAAGTGCAAACAAACCCGGATGCTCCTGAAAGTTTGTGTGGTCGTTTCAGCAAGATTCTGCTGCCCAAAACGGCAGCAAGATCTGCCTGTTAGGAGCATCCTGCTTACCCCGTGCATTTGCGGCATTCTGGTTTGTTTACATTTTTTGGTTGTTTTCACTTTCTTTCTGATATAAATGTATATTTGTGTTTTGTTTGTAGTTTGTAGATTGAAGTAGATTCAGGTTTTTCGTGAAGTTAACCTTGTTGAACATAAAAATGATGGAAACTGAAGCAGTCAAGGGTGAAGTTCTAACTTTCGAAAGTAGTGATTATGAGAAGGAGCTTCGTTTGTTTAAAATTCGTGAAGATTTGGAACCATTTTTTGATGTGGTTAGTCACCAAGATTTATCAGTACGCTGTAAGCTGTGGAAAACGGGAAACTGTAAATATGATGGTGTCAATGGAGTTCTGAAATTCAATACTGACCGAGGATGGTACCCTTTTGAGCGACATTTGGTAATTGAGTTTTGAAGTCTACTGTTGAATGTATTAAAATTTAATTCAGGTGGAATGTATTTAATTTTATGCATTTTATTTGGGTTTCAAGGTGAGAGTTCATAAATTTTCCTATGAGAATTTAATCAAAGGCGTCAGCAATGAAGGTCTAGTCGCTGAAGGAGGAACCTTGCCAGTTCCCATCGCTGCCCCCAGGAGGAAACGGAAACGAGGTCGTGAGGCATTCAGGACCAAATGTTGTGTTGTTTGTCGAGAATTTTGTTTGGGAAGTGCGCAGTGGGAAGGCAGCATTACGGAACTTTTGGAAAATGAATCCACTCATCTATTTCCTGGCTCGGAGGGATGTACTCAGCTAAATCAACAGTTATTTTATATGTATTTTCTTCGCAAGGTGGTTAAATTTCCGACGAGTAAATGTGAAAAGTATTTGAAGCAGTGTAGGGGGGCAAGAATGCCGGAAACGTGGTTCTTTTTGTGCTCAGAGTGTAAAAATTTGGTGTCAAAAGCAGCAGAACTGGAGGAGCAGATTTTTGTTTTGCAAAAGAAGGTCACACGGATTCATGATTTGGTGAAGAAGAAAACGTGTGGTAGTGTCGATAGGAATACTAATGCGGTGTTGTCAGATGTGGCAACTGAAGTACGAAAATTTATTCTAGGTAATCATATAATATCATAAGTTTTCTGATATCGCCGAATGATAAAAGGATACTTTTTAAAGTTAAAAAACTAAATTTATCCATATCCATCATATTCCTATGGCTGTTTTTTCAGAACCAGATATCTCACCTCCAGTAGCTCGTTCTTCTACAAAAATTGTGAAACCGGAAGTTGAAGAAACTTTGTTGGGCGAACCATCAATTGAAAATGATGATGATTGGAATGCGTCCTTTCAAGATGATTTAAATTGGGAATCATCTGTGGAAAATTCTTGTACCGCTGTGAGTCAGAAAAGTAGAAGAAATCGCCCGAGTACTAGTTCCCGTTCTCACAAACGCAAGAAACCATTATTCGTTATTGAGCATGAGGTTGTTGAGGATGACTGTAATGAAGTTTTGACAAACGAAGAAGAGGTGAATGAGTCAACTCGCAGCCTACGTATCCGACGAAACATTTTCCTGAATGAAAATGAAGTTGAAAGCGGGTTACAATTTGATACTATTGAAAGCTGTATAAAAATTGACACCGACTACCCAGAGCCCTCAGCAGAGTGCCTAAGTGAAGATGACTTTACAACTGAAACAAGAGCTTTAGAAATAGATAATACTGAGTATCCACTCCCTGACTCACCAACTAATGATGATGATGGTGACTGCGACTATGTAGAAAATGAAGATGATGATCATGTATCAACGTCTGACGATGTTTCAGATGAATCGGATTCTGCCCCTAGCAGTAGAAAGAAATCCTCCAAATTAACGGAAGGTCTTATAAAAAAAGCTAGTGAAAGTCGACCTGCAACTGTCAAACGTCGACTGTCAAACGTGGGTCGACTGTCAAGAAACCTCCACGGTGCGATTTTTTAAAGAAAGTATTACTTCAAAAACTTTATTAGTAGTAATACTGAATAATTATTTAATTGTAGAACTACTGATGATGGTGATGCTGAAACAGAATACGTTTGTGAAATATGTCAGTCAAAATACAAAAATAAGAAGCGGTTTAGGGATCATCAAGTAGCTCATGAAATCAGCAAAGCTTTAGGAAGCAGATATGAATGTCCACAATGTAGTAAGATATTTAGACCTAGTTAAAATATTTAGTACATATTTGCTATATTATTGACATACAGTGCTTGTTTTAACTCTTTTAATGTATTTCGTTCTTTACAGGCTATCCTTGCACGAGTGAGAAAGCAAGAAATATTCACATAAGCTACAGACACGGACAAAACAATTTTCCGTGTAGTTTATGCAGTTTTGTGGCACCACGTAAAAAACAATTGACGCAGCACATTCGGCAGCATCGAAACGAGTCTCAAAATGACCGTGTTGGAGAAAAGTTTCTTTGTAACATCTGTAATCGACTTTTTCTCTCGTATCGTCACCTCTGTAAACATAAACGAATTGCACATTACAAAGAAATCGGGATTGAACCAAAAAGGTGTGAGTATTGTACTGACACGTTCTCCACCGCACAGCATTTAAAAGACCATGTCCTACAAACCCATCAGGCAGGTTTATCATTAATTCTGTTAAAAACTATAAATCTATGTCTGCTAATTTGATTCCTTATTTTAAAAAATTAACAGAAGAAATCAAAATTCTACTGTGAACAGTGTGGAAAAGGCAAGTTGATTACTCGGTTCTATTTTCCATTTCCGTTATCCATTTCGGTTCCAAAAATAAAAAATTTTCAATGTTGGTTTTGTGTTGCAGGAACTTTATACTTGTCGAAACTTAGGCGCCATATGAAGTCGCATCAAAAAGATCGATGCTCTGTTTGCCATTACTGCAGTGCGATTAATTAATTAAATTTAATATACTAATCATAATTTACTGATGATAATCCATCTAAATTGTCATTTTCAGGTGCTGATTTTCAATACAGTGAAACATTGAAGTAAGCCGAAATAAATTCTATTAGGCTGTGCTTCTATGGTTCATAATACTTTAACAATTATTCATTGTTTAAAAATTAATTTCCAGAGCTCACATTAAGAAAGTACATCCTGAAGCGGCTTTAGGGACTCAAGCTGGAGAAAGTGGAACTAAATCAGAAAGCAATGCAAGTTCTTCTACTGCGGAATACGTATGTAAGCACTGCGGAGTGCAACTTTCTTCACAGAGTTGTCTGTCTCGACATATCAAAACCCATAAAGAGCTATTTGGAAATAAATGCGAATTGTGTGGAAAATCTTATGCGACGGCACAGAGTTTGAGGTGTGTGAATCTTTAAAAACATTTTTTCGTCATAGATGTTTAAGCATTTATTTATTTTAACTCAATATATTACCAGGAGGCACAAGGAAATTAATCACACATCCAACCAAGTACCATGCCCTTACTGTGATAAAACGTAATTTGTTACAAAATCAATCTTTATTATGCGACCTGACGACATCATGCATGGCTAATCGTCATTATATTAATAATTAAAACAGGTTTCCCCATAAGGAATATATCCGAGCTCATTACAAATTTTGTAAATTATTTCCTGGAAGACAAGAACTAATGGGCGAACCGCTTGAAGACAGTGAAACTAGTATTCCTGTTGGACAGCCGTCTCAAACGCTGAAACTCGAGCGAGAGACAGCTACAAATTCTAGTGAACAGTTGAAAAGTGAACGTTCTCAAAACGTGGGACATGGAACAGAATTAGTAATTTCTCCAGACACAGTTGATGGCTCAAATATAGAGTTCATACAACAGACTGAAACTACTACTGAAGAAATGTTTGCTGTCCAAAATGCCCCCGGAATTATTCCACCACAGTTTCGTCTCGTTGTCACAACCGAAGGATATCAACCTATCACGCAACACTGGACCAAAGAAGCTTCCGAGTAATCGTGTTTTTATTTTTAACACTATAATACACGTATTCTTTACTTCAATCTAGCATCGTATTTACGATTTTTCGACTATGATTGTACTCTTGAATAGAAAATAAATGTTTTGTAATGCGTTTAATGTTCATTACTGTTTGTAAAGTTTATTGCAATTCGTGCTATATTTTAATCAATGTCAAAGATGAATATAATTAGGAAGTAAGTGAAAGCCAAACTTCAGGAAGGAAGGATGCTTCATTAGTATTTTGAAATCTCACGCTGGATACGATGTTGTAGTGGGAAACTCTAAAACCCCTCGCCTGAATGCCTCAATGACGGCCATTGCGAAGCGTCTCTTACTGACCTCTGTACTATCGGGACCTGTCACCCATATTTGTGCTGCAGTCATCACATGTGTCAAGCTAAATACTAGGTATCGGTAATAATCGTTTTCGATATTTTCCATGGAATACTGAAAGTCAACATTGATAGCTCGCATTGTCTCCGCAAATGTATCGTGGTAGACTTGGAACGTTCTGGATATATTTGTAGTTGCATATTCTGGCTCACAGTTTAATACGAGGAAGAATGATAAGTCCTTCATTGGATTGAAAACGCAGGATGACTAAAAAGAAGAAAAAAGTTATTAGTTTTGCTTCACATAACCTGTGTTAATTGTTAAAATTGTATTTCTCTTGTATTCAGCATCTTACTCTACCTGATAGTCAAATAGAATAGCCTCACAATTATCTTTACTCAGAACCACATTGTTGGAATGTAAGTCATGATGGCAGATCGTAGACAAATTCGTTGTGTCCATAGAGGAACTCGTAAACCATTTCAATAGAAGATCCCTTTGCTCATCACTGTGAAGCTTATCGAGTTGTTCCATAAGCCCATGAGGAATATCCTGCTTGTCAACCACAGTTTGAATCACTTCTTTTGTAATTTGAAAGGCATTGTCCCACATCATTTGGAACATTGGGCTGATAGTATGATTCAGCTTCGGGAATCTGTTGTAGTAAGACTCTACATGATTTTCCAGTTTGTAAGCGATCCCAGTGGCATGAAACTTTGCAATTTGCTGAATAACAGCAGAAGTAGCCTTCCACGATAGTGGTTCTATGAATCCTGGAGCCCACAACTGGAAATGGGATTCCGGAGCTGTTAGGTTTTCGAAAACGAGGATATACTTATATGTGTCTCGTTCCCCTTCCTCAGCCCCATAATAGCAAAGTGGGTAACGAAAACGGTTGGCCGAAGGCACTTGGCGAGTGTCCAGAAATTCGTCCCATGCCTTGAATACTTCGGTGTACATGCTTACTTCCCTACTGGAAAAGCCATCATTGGCTGCATATGACTTTCGCATTGGGTCATTTGGAAGTGTTTTGAGGATGATGCTGAGTGTTTCTGTAGATGTTCGGGTATCTGGGACATCATCAGCAGAGCTGTTGAGTTGGGATATCTCAAGTTCAACTTGTTCTAGGGATCCCATGAATCCTCGGCCTTTGCTGGCGTCCCCTGCGAATGAAAACCCATACACGTGTATGCGATGAGGCTTGAATATGCTGTTTAGCCACTCTAGGGTAATGTCTTCTTTTTGCTCCGGAACTTTCATTTTGAACGTTGTAGTTAAGTACTAAGGAGGCGGTGATAGCTATGGCACAGTGAGAAACAACTAATATCAACGTAAATCAATACAATTCGGATGTAAACGGTAAAAGAGAAAGTTTCTTACTGGATAGCTGCTGGTTGGCTAATGCTGGAAGAGAAAACAAAGCACTTTGTTCACGGTATGCGTATCTTAGTTGTTGCATGTGGTTAACCTGCTCATGGAAGTTTGACTGATGTTGACCTGCTTCTCCGACTGGTTTATATATGTACGATATTTCGCCAAGCTAGAGGAAAGGTTAGTGTCCGACACGAAATGTATAATTATCTTCCTATTATCTTGATCCGAAAAGATAGAAAGAACACAGTTCCATTGCACTTAACAGATCACCATACTCAGTGTCAATACAATGCATTTAACTTGGTTGATGCACCGCGTTGATTCATTCATTCATTTATAACCACATGCTATGCACAGGTATCTGATTAATTCCCAACAAACTGAAGAGTACTGTCACTTTTTAATGTGGAGCAGCAAAAATTACTCATGGTGTGCTATAAGGTTGCCGTCCGTGTATGCAATTCATTCATTATCTATAGCTATAAGGCTTTTGCTTCCTAAGAACATTAGTGGGACAGAAGGGCAACGACACTTGGAGGACGACCGTCTCCATCATCAATGTACCTAACACCACACGCAACAATATATAGATATAGTAAAAATGCATAAGCATTTCATATGTGCTTTCGGGATTTTATGCTTGCACACATGCTTTACAACATGCGTTTGTTTAAAGAGAACTCTTTATAACTTTATACAAACTGACAACGAGAAGAAGTATGTAGTAATACTGCATTACTTATAATGCGTAAGGCTACGCTACTGTAAACAATGATTTTATAAGGTGTGGGATGTGGTGCGGTGGAAGATCTCATTTGCATATACACTGGCGAAAATACTGCCAAATTTCAGGGATATTGCTTTAGTGGTTAACTGGTCCACGTGCTCCATTCGATCCAATAATTCCATGGAGCTAAGAATAGCAGTCACAGTTTTTGTTCATGCTTATATTAAAGAAAACAGCCACTCAAATGGTTCAATACCATGGCTAAAAGTAAAGTATAAATTCGCATGTCTACATACATCCTTGAGCCTTCAACCGGCTGGTTGTACTTGAAAACTGTGATGATGAACGATTACATCATTGGCGACCTTGATGTTTGTATGGACTCGGCTTCAATATTGCTTATGCAAAAATTATGGGCCATTGTCCTTTGCAATAACACTTATCATATCAAAGTATCATGGAATGTTGGTAGTTCATTCACACAGTTTGGAATATACAATAAAAACTTGAAAATAATCTCTTTGGGTTATGCTTGCTTTGCATTTATATTCACTTGTATAGTGGAAATGGTCATTGCACTCATTGTCAGTTCCTTTCTCAGCAAAAGTATAAAACTTTAAAGCTCTAATGATAAGAAAGGTTGATGCTTCCACAACAAATGATGAATGAAAACTGAAAGTTGGTACGTGCAACAAATTCTAAGCCCTGGAAATTAGTCCCTCGCCACCAGTTAAAGTAGTAAATGCACAAAGTTCAAGCTATTGCATACATTTGTTCCATTGTCACCACTATTTATTGGCTGAAATGGTTCCAACTGCATTAACGTGATTTAGAGGATTGTATCCCGAATTCAAGTAATTTTATGCTTTTAGTTTAGCTCTCCAAAATATACTTTACATAGCTTACCTGCTCCTATCAGAAATGTCACGCTGTGGAAATATGCCCGCTTCGGTTCTGCTTCTCAGGAATGTGTTCTGCCTTCCAGAAAATATGTGGTCACAAAGTTCAAGTGAATAAAAGGGAGATAACCCATTCAAGGCCAAACATCGGGAGAAGTGGCATTTCAAGGTTGAAGGTGCCTAAATATGTGTGGATAAAAACATTTTTGCTCCATCTATCTCTCTGATTTTGCATAAATTATTATCCTTCTTTGAGAAACAAATATACATACATACATATATACACACAAGTCATTACAGTGAGAGGTAAGCTAGCCATTCTGCTACTATTGATAGCGAGAACAAAGCCCACAAAGTTGTTTACCACATGCGAAAATTCCTATCAAGGCCACGCACAACGTATACCTAAAACAGTCATTCTGGTCAACGAACTGGAATTTTCAATGTCTTTCTATAGAATTTCGTCCTTCACTATTATCTTGGCGAATCCCTTTCATTACATTCTGCAAATGAGTGTGCTTGTAAACTTAAACCTAAGTGCAATCGGCTTATGTTACGTAACATAACTTTTACCATTGAGAACTTGAATCGAATATTTTTATTATGATATGGATTTTTCGAACCGCTTCAGAAAACGCTGGAAAATAAGACGGTTTATCCTACAATATCATCATCAACCTAATGTTTCGGTTTGGATGAGAAGTCGTTTAGTTCTAGAGTTCAGCCGGATTATTTGATAATATTGATAATATACGATTGTGTGTGTGTGTGTCTGACTCACGACTTACCTATAAGAACAAAGATTCCATTGGAGTTGACGATCCGAACTGTTCAAAACTCTCTGAAGAGGCTGCAATAACGAAACTCGCTATAATGGATTTTACCCTCACTACAACCACACAATATTTCCCCGAAAGCTACATTTCCACATTGGGTTTCCGAGTTCCAAAGCCACTTTATGACCTTCCATTCCACTTGTCACTTAAGATTTAGACTTAACCATTGGCTAAAGCTGCTCGCATTTCATTTTTGATCAGTATCGCTCGTTAAGAAGGGGTTCAGAAACCTAGTGTGTGGGAGGATGCACTACTACCGACTGTCTCGCCCTCAATATCCGTCTTGGTAGATTTATTTTCTGGAGGAGGAAAAGCAAAAATGAGAGATCATGACATTACATAACCTTGCTGAAGCTTCAGCTACAATCCAAAAGTCGTTTTCTGGCGTACAACAAACGTACACCATGTTGCTCTCCTTGTTACCCTTCACTTGCGTGTATTTGTTTGTGCTCCCTGTTTTTTGGAATACATATTGCGCCTCGCTTCACTTGCATGTTTTTTTGGTTTGGGTAATAATGATAAATATCCTAACGCACCCCAGGGGAAAGTCAATGGGCCGGAAGAGGAATGTGAAAGAGATTGGAAAAGGTGTAGTAACAAATGGAGCTGGACCGTGAACACGGAAAAGGATGATGCAAGGGTCGTATTCCCTTGGGAGGTCCACTGCGTTTTCTGTGTGCTTTCTACCTACATCCATATTCGACACTGGTAGCAGCACAACCAACAAAAGAGGATTTTCATGGGTTTATATGATATTAAAGCGTGAATTTTCAATGTTCACCAACATCCTCCCAAAAACTTCCAACATATGAGGACACAAAAAATCAGTTGAATGACTTCAACATGTCAACTAGTGGAGAAAAATAAAACCTCTTCAGCACGCTTTCCCCCATCCGTTGGTTTTCATCCAAAATTTGGCTGGTTTTATTCTTCCGCATAAATATGTATCAAGTTGATGGAAGTGAAAGCCACGCAAATCCTTTCATTCTTTACCGACTCTCCGGTTTTGCAGTGAGTGTGGGTGGCTAGGGTGTTGTTGCAAGGATGTGCTTGGAACCTAACCAGACTGGAAAGATTTAAATTGGATATCCTCGACTTTAACATATGGCTACACAGGCAGCGACAACGGTCGCACACCGTATTGTAAGTAATAGATATCGTATATAGAATAACACATGATTAAACCCTATTCCATCTACTTGCTAATGTACTGCTCAAGGTCACAAACTAGAAATTGGATGAAAGAGCTTCAAAAGAACTCATCTTGCTTGGTATGAAATGAATCCGTCTTTAGGCACCTGCACAGAATATACCAATCATTTATTAGCATGCTATTCAAAGCTCCTTGGTTAAATTTTTTATTTTTCCATTGCCACTCCATTGTTTCTATAAGAAAGCTGCCTTCGAGGAGAATAGAAAGGTAAAAATGGAATTTAAAATTAGGCAACCTCCATTCTATCAAAAACTTTGATTAACATGAGCCGCTTTTCTTTCCCCCTTCATTTCATTTCTTTCAAAGGAAAATATAATTTTTCTGTGTGTATGTTACTGAAATTAAATTAAATTATTATTTAATAGTTTATTTGGGAAAACAAAGCAAAGACTCTGTTTACCATGTTTTCATTTAATACCGAAATGGAAATGTGATCAAAGTACGGAACCAAAATGAAGCTTTCATTTCATCATCCTTTTCCCAGTACCTTTTCCCATTGATATTTTCTTTCATCCTTTCCTTCTTCCACTTCCACCTCCACATCATTCTTTTTTGCTTCAACCAACCAATCCAACTCCCCTTTACAGATTGCTTCTGACAGAATTCCTGTACCGGTTTTCCCCTCTGACCATAAAATACTAGGCCGCAGCTCAACCATATTTATAACTTGATAATGCATTATACATACATTCCTGTACCTCTACATTCCTTCTTCACTACTGGATATGCCATGCAATGCAATCCGCATTAACAGTCCCCATCGGTAAAATTCCCAATCCTGAAAAATGTAAACCCCCACGTGAAAGGTGAAACCGGCGGCTCTGCCTGTGTGTAGATGGTGTAGAGAAAATAGGGGAAAACAGTATGAAATCGTCAAAAGGAAATGATTTCCCTTCACTTCTATCATGTTTTCTATTAAACCAAAAATAAATACTGAGTACTCAGATCCCAAAGATGCTAAGCATTTTTGTGCAAGGTTGATTTATTCTTTCCCCACAAAGTTTGGAATTCGAAGTTAACCATGAGTTGTAGTTGTGTTGGCATATTTAATCCACTTCGGGAACCAGAATATTTGGGAACTAAAGTAAGAGTGAAATTCATATGGGGGAAGCTGCCAAAATCCTCAACTCAGCTCTAACTTGCACAACCTCATCCATGTTAGGATAAAAATACCCACTTTTACAAAGAGGGCATCAATGAAATAGAGTTGTCGATAAAACCTATCTGTAGCCAAACTGTAGGTTTTTAATATAAAAATTACTCAAAAAGTCCTAATTCCCATGTGATCTTGCTTCTCTTTTTTCGTTAAAGCCATTGAGAAAGTTCCCATAAATCAATTCAAAATATTATATTATATTCATGTTTGTAGGTATTTTTGTTTTAAAAAGTTTTCTGAATTCTAACTTTCTCCAACATTGAACCAGATTCTCAACAAAACACCACGCTTTATCAAGGAATTAAGCGTGCCAGTTTGGCTTGGTGCGTGTGTTCTCATTCCAGCTCCGAAAGCATTAAATCCCTTAACTGGAAAAGCCCTCAGAGGAGACATTTCCTTGATGTAATGAAGTACGCAATGACGAAGACAAGGGCTCGGAGGAACTTTTTCCGAAACGACAATTGTCTTACTGACCGTGTGGCGTGCGTGCGTACGTGGTGATGCGATGTCTATATATCGTGGTTCTTCATTCTACAAGCTTTATCAACTATTTAAGGAAGTCAGTCTGCGTTTCTGCCACTACATTAACCTCTCTTCTTCTCCTCCACTAACAAGGTGGACATTGGGAAATGCGTGAAGTTTTAGCTATACTATTATCCAAAGTGGCTATACAATACTCTCGCTTTATGATCTGTCAACATGTACTACCAGCTTCTTTCATGGTACGTGTGTGTGTGGCTCCAAAATAATAAAATGTGATAATGGGAATCCCTACTTCCAACTGTAATTCAGAGAGCAATATAAGTATTTTTTGTTCCTCAAGTTTTCCCATTTTCTCCCAAGATTATTTAGTTAGTTTAGTCAGCGGGTGAAGGGGAAACGAAAAATGGAATCAAGTAAACTAACCAAATTGGTCAAACTGTCACATGTTTAAGAAAAAAGTTAACTCTAAATGGAGGCAATGCTGCTAAAAGTGGATGGACTCTGTGAAACAGGTCTTTTGCACCATATTGCAGTTCCCCATTTTCTTCATGAGTGCAAGGGAGGAACTGGATACTCTTAAGGCGAAATTGCTTTGAAAGAAGTTGGCCAGTCTCAGAAACACAATTCACTCACTGGCAACATACCTCCTTATTATACAGACAAGCTTTTCCAACAACAAAAGATATGTATCTCATTCTGCAATTTTGGTATTTGTTTTTAGCTCTTGTCCACCAACTGCACTACAATATCTACAATACAAAAGTACAAACTTGAAGAATATGTTGGAGAAAGTAGTTCGTACTATGTATGGGATGGTCATTGCATCGGCTCGACTTGGCTTTTTCTTTCCATTGTCTAAACAAAAGTGTGCTACAATACAGCTTTTTTACTTTCTTTATTCCTTTCCAAAAGGAAAAAATGGAGAAAGCAAAATAATTTTGAGAATGATACGCCCGAGCCGCACACAGCAATAATCATAAACTTACCGAATATATTAAGGCGAGTGCACACTATTTATGTTAGCTTTTACTCTACAAATAGCACATATATGCATACACAGATGTAATGTGTGCATCAACAGTCCAAACAAACATATTTTTCTCTATCAAATTACACCCAAAGAGAGGGAGAGAGAAATGGAAAGAGAAAATAAGATAAAGAGGAAAAAACTTTTGTTTTTAGACAAATCATGATCATAACGTATTACACTTGGAGAAAATGGGTCTATTACCAAGCAAGGCATGCTTTATGGTGGAAATAAACACGTGAAGAAAAGCGTCTTGATGAATATTTTCCGTAGTTCTTTTTTGAGTGCAGAGTATCTGTAAATAGTATCGGGAAAAGGAAGTTATACACAGTCGCAGAAACCCCGTTTTCAATTCAATATTCCATTCACCAACTCGAACCCAAACGCACTATACTATTGTCTACTACAATGATTCTATACTTTCTACTACATTCAACATTGTGTGCCGTGCTGGCTTCGGTGTTGGTGGTTTAACGAGCCGTAAAAATAGTTGCCTACTTCTCATATCAAACGTTATGGTCAGTAAAAGCAAAGTGGGGGCAAGTTAATAAATATTGACTCCAGTAAAGTAGTCACGATTCGAATTCGTCGAGGTTGGTTGGAATTGGAAAAGGGCAGGAGGTCAGTAGACTGCGATGGGAAAGTTGAATTACTTTATACTATTATGATATGTAGGTTAAGTAAAAGCCAAGCCACCTAAAATTATGAAAAATAGCGAACCGTAGCATAAAAAAGTTTTTAGAATGAAGAACTTATTAGCTAAGAAGCTTCTTTCTTGATTACATTAACTGAAGTGGGTGGTTAGTTGAATGAATACAGACTTGAAAAAAGTTTTCTTTCTTTTCTTAAGTAAACATTTAATGCGATTTTGTTGTTTTCGTTTTATAAAGATTCATACTGTTTTACATTGGTAAAAATAATATACAAGAGTAACTAAACTGACCTGAATAACTTTGGCTTGGGTTTAAAATTCTTAAGAAATAATTCACGGTTCAAATTCCGCATAATTAATAGTTTTAGTCTTAACATTACGCACTGTACCCCCTTTCTCATATAAAAACGAAAGTAAAAGATCAAGTATAAAAAAATCCTTGAAATACCGTCGGTTGTCTCAAATCTACACACAAGATCACAACCATATCAAAATTGTATTATTGTTTGCCTCATCGCATCACTTTTTCTCTCTTTCTTCCCGACAAATCTTGGGGGCATACAAAAGGTTTAAGTTACGAAATATGTCAAAGTCAGGCTAAATTACGCACTTCATGCTTGCACTCATTTTTACAAGAATCCATATCATCTGAAAGGAAACCCATGTGACTTTATTCTCCCTAAAAATTGTTCCCTTCTGTGTGTGCCCTTCCTCGGTTCTAAAGAATTTCAAAGCAAATGCTCACACAACAATCGTGTTACACTTGCTAATCGTAAGTGCACAAGAAATTCAAACCGAAAAATACAATTTTGTCGTATATTGTGCTCTTCTAACTGAGCAGGCGGCATGCATGCAACTGCTTTCACTGTATATATTCTAGTGCTTCTTGACTGACTATGACAGAGTGTGAAAGCAACACCTCCTCGAGCTTTTCGACCCTTTCACTCTTTTCTTTAACTTGATGCGCTCGCTTGCTGCTTACTACGATATTATTCTTTTTCAAGTTGAATGTCTCGTTTACTTACGGGCAACTCAAAAGCTAGTCATTGTCTGGATATGTGCTTCTGATGCTTTTCCTCATGCTCCTTTGGGGCTTATTTCACGAACAAACACCCAGTCACACAAATGTACACAGAGAGAGCCAGTCACATATACATTTTATTCAGTGAACATACATCGAATTCTAGGAATAGACAAACACAAGTTAAATTAAGTGCATCTACAAAAGAATAAATAAATGTCGGGACGAAAATAACAAAAAGAGAATACTTCTACGAGAGACCACAACTGCCGTCATTTCAAAGAACATATTCTGCTGCGTTAGAAAATCAAAAGAAAAACACAGAAAGAGGTTTACCATGTTTTCTAACTTAACTATGAAATGTGGATCTTTTTGTAGGAATGGATTATGTGCTGTATGATGCTTGTATTCATTTTCTGCTGCAAAAATGTGTGTGTGTGTTTTCTTTATGCTTGTCATTTACATGTACGCACATTGTACAGTCGAGTGAAAGCGACAGTCACAGAGACCCTGGAGGATATAAAAAGAAAGAAAGAGAAAAATACAATGTGTGCATGCTCCTCTCTACAGAGACGCATATTATGCTGGTGTGTGAGGCTGCTGGATGGATGGCTATTTCAAGTCTGAAAACTGCGAACTAGTCTGAAAAATCCCCATTTTCATACTTTCTCATCTGGCACCATTATTGTTATTTACTTGGGCTTAGAAGTTGTTGGTCTCTGATATAAATCATAATCATAAAGGGGACATTATAAGAATGAACCAAATAAAAATCCTACTTTGAAGAAAGTTTACAGCGAGTACTATATAAATTCCTACAAGAATAGCAACCTGGACATTGAACAGCATTAAATTAAAAGACAGAAATATATGTTGTGTTCTTTTAGTTTGTCAAAAAATCTAAAACATTTCGAAACAACTTTGCATCTATAACCAGCACCAATGAGTTGATGTTATATCAAAAACTAAATGAATATTTACTTTTCGTCGCACTATTTATTTAACGCTTTTGGACCAGCTTTGGTTTCGGAAAGTAAGTTTAAACTTAAGTTAACCAAACGCAGACTCCATTACCCAAATCCAAACACAAAATGATGACAAGTGGATATATTATGTTCATAAGTATATTTGCAGAGTTCTCGAGAAAATTAATTGCTTTCCAGCTCTTCTTTAACACAGTGAGTAATCCTCGGCATGACTAATTCCAGATGAAGGAAGCTGCGTTGATATTAAAGCAAAAGGAAACGTGTCTGGCTACATGATGTATTTAAAGATGTCAAGGTTGTCGAACTTGTAGATCACATGTCAAGGTAGAAATGCTTTGCAAGCTAGGTGTTATGTTATACATATCTATCGCAAGTTCCCTCAAAGACAAAGACTTACTTTAAAATGTCTACCATTCTGAATAATCAATTAATCATTAAACTATAATATAGGTAGCAAGTTTGGCATACCCTGCCAAATTCCAGGAGGATAGCATGTTCTTCAGTAAACAAATAGGGGCAAAGCAATACGTGTCTAATATACATATACTGAGAGATCAAGCTTTTGCTTTGCAATTCAACGGTGCTCCTATTTGGTGCATATATGATGATGTAAGACTGGCTAGTGAACTTGGCTGTACTAAACCTCCAGCCAGAAACTGCTGAAGGGAGTAACATGTTCCTGTTCCTCTACTCCTGCTGCTTCATCCCATCACGTTTGGTTCAGCAACCTAGCGTGATACTTAAGTACAAAGCATGCCTGCCTGCCTTCTTCCTCCGACTCCTTTTCCATATATGTACATAAAGCAAAATGCATTATACCCCACTCACTCAAACCCTTCTTTACTTGTACAAGATCTTGTCGAAGAGAAAACCCAGCCAGTCTCGCACAGAGTGCCGGTTAGTAAACATCATCGTCCAAGACGATCACAGCAAATTGTCGTCGTCGTTGTCCTCATCATCGGGGTCGCTTTTGTACTGAATACAAACAAGAAAGAATAAATGAAGCAAATAAAACAACACCGTGATGCAGTGTAACCCAACCATCATCCAATCAATTCAACTTCACTTTGGTTTTGGTTGCCCTCACTGTTTGTATGTGGTTCTCCTTCCGTTTTACTGAAGAAATACGGAGAAGAAAGGTATGCTTTTCTACTCTGTGAGTGTGTGGCTGATCTAACAATGTCATAACCACTTTTCGGGTAGTTGTTACGCTATCGTTTTCTATTATGTCGTGATCACATAAAAAGGACAGAGTCGTACACACATACAAAGGAGTAAATTGAATTGCTCACACTTTCTCCAACCAAAATCACTTTCCAATAAATGGGAATTGGTTGTGGTGCAAATGTTAAATGCGAAATAAGCATAATAACACAAATCGTAAGGATGACTATTTCGTTGAGTGCTCCAGTTTGTGGTGGTGGTGCGAAATGATGATGATTTTGATAGTTATACAAAAAAAATATCGTGCAAACTACTACACAACCCATGTACGTAACATTATTGCAGCAAAGCTGACTCAGTGAATGGACAAAACAGAAAGGACGAACAATCGTTGAATGTTGAATAAAAATATAAACTCCAAAAGTGGCTCTGTTGATCTGATCAGTGTGTTGCTAATTCTTCCGGCGACATTGTCCGAGAATGAGTAAATTCCCAATATGTTCCATTTAACCAGAAGGATAATTAACCTCATTTTATCCATCCTTTCGAATGGTTACGGTTATTACTTTGAGCTAATGGCTGTATAACAATTCCAGTCGAGAAGAGGTTGGACTTCCATACATTCATACGGAATACCATGTAGGAAGAGAGTAAAGGGAGACAATTACTATCATCAACGTTTTGTTCATCTGTATTGTACTTAAACTTCTTATATCTCATTCTGGTCAACATATTGTGTCGTCACAATACCATTTTATAATCGTTATTAGCCATGGACAGTGGAATAATGGTGTCGTCCGATTGGAGTGACACACATTGCCCCATACCAACACAAGTACTCCTGTGAGATTGGAAATGAAAAGAGCTGAATTGCTCATATAATCCAAAACACAAAACAGTTCACAAATTCCAAAAACTTGCGTCTTACTTTTAGGCACATTTGGAATTGTGACTGTGAGGAAGGAGAGTCTATTGAAAACTTCATTCTGGTGGCTCAAGTCACATCCCACACAGAGCATTGCGATATAGTGGTGTCGTAATCGTAATCCTGTCATCATGTGTCAATATACATAATATAATGTAATGTAACGATATGTACCCTGCTATTATTTTCCCTGAAAGGAACTCCAAGTAGTGACCATCATCATCTCATTTACGACTCGATAACAATTTTAGCACAGAGAACTTGGAGAGTGTCCTTCAGTTGTTAGACGAACTAACGGTATAATGCACTAACTTACTTTTGTGTTTACACGGATTGAGTAAGACATATAGACACGCTACGATACGGGTAGATTCTGAGCCCAAAAGAATTTCCATGAACGTGGTATAGTGACATCAACAACC
The DNA here is from genome assembly GCA_001718145.1 of Orchesella cincta. Taxonomy (NCBI): domain Eukaryota; kingdom Metazoa; phylum Arthropoda; class Collembola; order Entomobryomorpha; family Orchesellidae; genus Orchesella; species Orchesella cincta. Next base: position 35,320 of record LJIJ01000383.1, read on the forward strand.
CTATCATTACCATCAACTTACATTGGGGCACATCATTGTATCCTCGTCGGCGACGAAGACGATCTTGTCGTCTTGTTATGTGATCACCATCATGTATGTGGATATAGTGTGCTCATCGCATCACATTCATCGGATCTGATCTAGTTACCCAATTTCCTTCTTTTTCAAAACTTTACCTCAAACTCAAGAAGTAGATAAAACCACATTACATGCCATCTCAAGCTAAACTCTGGTAGATTTGTGGTTGACTTTGTTGAATAACAAGTGCTCCGACAACAACGACAACGATTTCTCTCTCCCACTCCAGTTTCAAAACTTTTTTTTTCTAAAGAAAACTAAACCACTAAGGAGAAGAATATCACCAAACCACCGCACCAAGGAAGGATATCTGTCAAAAAGATAATATAGAAGTATATTCCCACGCAGATAATAGAGAATGGAACCCACAAAAATGGGATGCGTTCCATAGATAACCATACATATATGCATTATCACATCAATTTTACTGCAGATTGCTTCCAGTAGCTCCCCATTGTGTGCTTTTGCTCCGTGTATAGTATAATAATATATTATGACAAATTCGAAACGAGATATGCAAGCTTTTAATACATAAAGCCAAAGAATAGAAATACAACAAGGTTATTTCCTACAGCAAATATGAGAGTGAAAAGGGATTCGGTGGATAATGCTCCAACATTTTCAAGAAGAGATCAGATAGGCTAGTTTCAATCAATCTATTTTATACGCTTTGTTGCAGCACATGCAAACTGCAAACATTTTTGCATTGTACTGACTCTCTCAATAGATCACAAAAGAAGTGCAAAGGATTCTTTTGAAGAGACCAAGTGGAAGTATCATCTTGAAAGGAAAATATAATCTGCCTACGGCTGTAGGCCAGCCAAAACGGTGGAATGACCGCCCAACACCAATCCAATGGAGCATTGTAATCGAGAATAATTTGAAATGGCAACTTTCTGATTTAATCACGCTCCACTTTACCCCTGTGTGTGCTCACCACAAAAAAAATATCGGGTGACAAAACTTTTCATGTGTTTTCACTTTCACCTAAACATACATACGTATTTAGTTTGTTCACAGCCACAAATAGACAAGTGATTTGTTACCGAGCAGGAAAGGTGGATGTTTCACGAACAGAATAAACAAGTTAAGCTGAAGCAGATTATAAAATGTACAGTAAATATTATGCATAAATGAGAATATGTTTTTATGCTTCTCTCACCAGTTTAACTGGTGACAAACAAACAAATAAAGTATGAATGAGAAGCATGTTATGAAAAGGGAAAAATGAGATAGTCAACTTATGTTGTAGTGGAGTGTATATATATGCACCACTTTTATGTAATGTCAGAACATTGTCAACTGCTAACAAGCATGATTTTCAAGTTGTTAGATTATATCCGTGTTTACACTACAAACGAGGGATACCGCTACTTACTTTCACTCAAAATATTCCAGTACCATACCCTGCACAACTTTCTTCCTCTCAACACTCCGTATTTTAATCCTCTGTGCTAACAAACATGTGTAAGAAGGAAGGGATTATGTATGCATAATATGCTTTGAAAAAAAGTTGAGTGGTATATGTACGGTATGCTAAGCTCTAGCTCGACTCGACTCTACTCTCCGGAAGAAAAAGATGAGAACTTTGTTATTTTAGATTTTTAAAAAGGAGACGACGACACGAATAATCTTTCCGTTGAATGCCAGCATTACTCTTGAGTGAGTTGGCATATTTTGTTTGCTAAACTCTGGGAGTGTGAAAAAGTGCTCCTGGAACGGTGTCAAATGTGAAGTTAATTAACCATAACAATTTATTTCACCAAGAAGAAATGCTGAGGGCTAAAAAAGGAAGAAAGTAGGGGGATCATGTGACTCAATTTTAAACTGGTAGCCACAAACCCCAGAAATTTAACACCAGGGATTACAAAGGAGAACCTTTTTAAGAATCCTAACCCATTTTCCTTCAGAAATCTAACCAATCCGAATCAAAACCAATGAAAATTATCTTCATCATCCGCAGAAGATTCAGTAGGTAAAGTGCGTTTTCTCTAGGTCGCCTCAAGATGTTGTGGCAAACAATATTTTGCGTATGCATCCTCATCCTCCACGGATTTGGCTCCGTCCTTCTCCCCTCTCCAGTGCCGGTTCGTATCGACAATTTAGGTAAGAGAAAAGTGCAATCTACATAAAAACATCTCTTAATGTGCTCTTATTCGCTTATTACATTCATAACTGCTATCTTCCATCTTCACAATTTTTTGCTCATGTAAAACGGTTGAGAAACATGAGTGATCCTTATCCAAAAATTTATATTCACAAGTTCACAAAAGATAAAAAAATATATACACACAGTTTTTAGACCATTTGACTCTTTTTTGCTCCTTTAAAAATTCAACAAGAAGAGGAATGAGAAAGTTGATCGCGTTTTGGCCATGGGTAGCGAATTTATGTGCCAATTTTTCCTCTCTCCGTGTATTATGCACGGGAGGAAAGAGAGTAACGGAATAGAAAAAGTCATCCTTCCCCAAGACAATTTTTGCACACTCCAGTAACTATAAATAAAATTGGAAGGTTTTAAGTCAGCTTGAGAAGACAAGAAGAAAAAATTCCGAGCTGTTTTAACAGGATAAAGCTTCTTTTCTATGTAATGCATATCCTCAGCCAAAGTAAGGGAGAAGAAGGAGAAGATTTGTGTACATATTTGGAAAAGAATGTTATGATGATGCATTTTCTTTAAAATATGCATAAGATTATAGGGATAGGGAATGTAATAATGTGTAGCTGTCTCCTCTTGTTCCTTAGTTTCGTTTTTATACTCAACTCCTTTTCCACATTCCATGCAAGGTTGCATGATCTCGTGAAAAATCAAATCTTTATAAAATATACATACATGCTAACGATGTATTTTGGCAGAAGTAAGTAAGGCACGTCCTTCGACAACTCAGATTTGAATTAGAATAATGTCATATATACTGCGTTAGCTAGCTTTCCGTAGCACCAATCCTATAAATTACTAGTTTTTTCCTTAGACACAAAGAAAAGTTTATTGATCATGCGGAGAATTGAGAGTTCTCTTGCTCCAGTTCACTATATCTGATTTTACACACTAGGTTCTTCTTAGACACCAGAGAAAAAAATGGAAAAGGTCGGAAAAATCTGAACTTCGAGGCTTTCTATATATACAGCTCGATATTTTCAAAGTGTGAATAAATCCTATAATCAAAATGTAAACGAGTATCCTTACCAGATGAGTTTTCTTATGCAGGAAGCGCTTTGACTTTAAAATTAAACTTATATCAGAAGCAAAATCTCTGTATTAAAATTCATTTTTTGAGTCAATCGTTACATCGTACAGACAAAATGTCCATTCTTACTATGTAGCTCTAGATACAACGCAAGAACAAGTACAAAGAGCGAAATGGAATATCTTACAATACGATTTTTTGGTGTATATGGTGCCATAATCGATGTTACGTGGAATGTAACAGGCTTGTGGATTTTTGTGGAACAGTGAAAGGTGTTTACTCAACATACGTATTCTCTGGAGAGAAAATCTCATAATAAACTTCTGTACACGCCGACTTAAAAAGGTATTTTGGCATGCACCACTGCCGATGAATTCTTACGGGTTGGAAGAAGGAGTTCTTTCTGCGTCACACTATATAATTCAAATAAACCTTGTTTCACCATTCTGAGTGTGAATTGATTTATCCGAAACTAGGGTAAAAAATAAGAGGTTACTTTTTTATGACGCATTGATGCGTTTTTCTAACCTCTGATTGAACATAACATACGCATTAGTATTTTGTAAGCTTTCTCTAGGGCCGTTTGTACACATATAAAGAAGTGTGTTGCGTAACATAATATACATACCTCCACTGCTCACAATGAATGGCGAGGCAGTGAAAATCACCCAATTTCCTCATCTTTGCATTTGCTCAAGTATTTTGCGTTCATTCTACGGAAATCTGCTCGAGTTCCTTTCACCCCGTGCAATGAGCTGAATGATATATTTATTTCGAGTCTTGTTACCAATACTTGTGTTGTTTGAAAAGAGAGCTTGCTTCGCAAGGTCTAATAAATGGTCATATTTACTATAAAAGATTTTAGATTTCCTAGAAATGTTTGGAAATGTTCTTTTGACCTGATGGTTAAAACCTATACAAAATTCAATATTTTTCTTTTCAATATACCACCATGCATATCAAATTTGCATTGCCCATTCTGTCATTATTAGCATAGAAGCTAGGAAAATATGCAGCTTTGGTTTTATCCGGATGAAGCTTGAGTGTAAGCTCGCTGTCTTTTTTTGAAGCTGACAAATCAAAAGTTTTGATATCACACACATTATGGATGCCACATATTACGCTCATTCTCGGTGGCCAGATGTGCTCCACCAAGTTTCAAAAGAGAGAAAGGAAAGCAGGTTATTTTGTAATTTAAAGAGAACTACATACATATGATTTGTCTCCGTGTCCCAAAGGGGCTGAAGAAATGACGACATTTGTATCACTCCAGGTCTTTCTGTCCTTCATTGATCTGAATCTGAATGTGTGGTGTGCCGTGCGCACATCAAAAAAAGACACACATGCTCTCATACACAGCCTTATTGCGAATTCCATTTCCCAGGGAAAGTTGAAGTTGAAATGCTCAACAGCATAAAAGCAAGACCAAGCCTACCATACATATTACATATATCAGATAGAAGATGACTTGACTGATTCAAATTGCCAGAGATTCTAATAGGAGATATCCTCAAGGGAAGTAATAGAGGGGAAGACGGTGGAATGTAGTAAAAGTACCTTTCTGTTTCGTGATGCTAGAAATGTAGGTAAATTGAAAAGAATGCCATATTCACTAATACCTAGACGTAAGTAGGTAGGTCACAGGAAGTTCATGCATTTCATGCCAAATTTTCTTTCTTTTCTCTCTCTCTCCCCTTTTCCCTCTCCTGGTTGACTTTCATTTTGCCAGTGTGGCAAAAATATGAAACAAGAACTCACATTATCAAAATAGTGCAAGCAGGGAAAAAAGTCACTCTCGTCTTGTTCGTGCTCTTTTTTCATGAGAGAAAGCAGGGGCGGTAGCCTTGTCTAGGACAAAAAGGTTAGTTGTGCTACCGAGTTCCTGGGAAAACCCTCCAAAGACCCATGTATCTGATTTTGTGAATATGAATGCACATCACATTTCATACTTTTACTACTATGATGATAAGATGATATGTTGCATATACATTCCATTGCTGCGCTTTTGTGAAAGTAAGAATCATGCACATTTTTCTTCGTTTCGTGTTTTTCTGACAAGAACAAGAGCAACGTTGAACTATTAGTAAACCTTTTTAAAACATTTCTTCACCTTTTCTTTTTACCAATGGGAAAAATCTGATCCGTATGAAATTCATAAAAAATCATCCACATATATCATCATGTATAATGTTAGGGAACTGCTCAGTGCAGGTGTTACTCTTTTCATATTATTTGTATTCCTTGTCCACAAAATTTTGTTCTTGATAGAAATATATTGTTTTAGAAACGAGCTCCCATCACCATCTAATAAATATACACGTGTATTTCACAAATGTATTTTGCATGCAAAAAAGTGAGCGGTGGTGATGAAGAATGAGCAAACGGAATGTGTACCTAATGTTATGTACATAAAGAACTACAAATAGCCTCACAAAATATGCATCTGCTTGCTCAACTCCCAAGTTTTGTGAGACAGGTACTACATGTGGAGTGGATGCGGACCGGATAGCCAAACATGTCGTTTTTTTCTCTCTGCCCAACTTTCCCTTGAAAAATTCCAACCAAATTCTAGTGGGACCCACTAGTGGCAAGAAAATGTGAAGGGTCCTTTGCACCATAATATCTGGCATATATCACCGCTCAACTCAACTTCTTGAAAAAATGTAAACTTTCTCTGTTGGCGTGGTTTGGTCGAGGTTTTATGCAAAACAGGCTGCATGCAGCCCAAGCCACCATGCAACCATTCAACCTTAAGTATCTATTTCTACCTCGTTCTTTTAAGGAGAAAAAGTACCTACGTCTCTACTCTTTTGTATCAAGGGATTGAGCCCCCTCAACTTGATGGTGGGGAATATTGGGTTTGCAAGCTTTGTACCTCGGCATGACATTCAGTCTTATTGGGTTTTCCACTTTGACACTGATGGTCTCACTTATTTCATTCAGTTCCCATAAAGCACAGACTTACTTTCTTCACATGCATATTTGACTAGTAGTACACGCGAGCCAGAATAATCATACATAATGTATAGGGAAAGGGAGATATAAAAACACTGTAAAGTCGTAACTTTTCTGCATTATAGATACATATCAAAGCAGTCTGGCGACTACTTTGCACGTACATTCATAAGGCGTGACACTAAACAGGAGTTGATGGAGAAAGTGAAAGACGGAATGAATCTGCATGTTGTCTTAAGTACAATCACCTTCTCCCCAAGTAGTAGTTGCTCTCTATACCACTTTTATCCCATGAAGAACCACAACAGTCTTGTTTCCTCTCTCCCTTTTGTGTTGTGTTCTGTTGCATGCAAAGCCTTTTCCGTGCCATTTCTTAACATGCCCCTTGTTCGGGCCCCTGCTTGGCCATTGTGTTCTTTCACTTCCTCCTCCTGTGAAGCTTTTGCAAAGTAAAGTTTTTTGGGCAAAGATTTTGTCAGTCTCACTCTTCTCCTTTTCTCCTCCTTCTCCACTGGATTTTTCAAGTCTTTTACTTCAGTCATTGTCGTCTTTTTCGCTCACGCCTCTCTGGTCCTTCTATTTCTTGATTGATAAATCACTTTCACTTAAGAAGCTACAGCTCCACGAAAACTAGTAGTTCGTCTTTCTCGCTAGTCATTTCGCTACTTTGGAGTAATTCTTGATTTCCTCCTTAGGGATCTTGATTTTCTTTAGAAAAGCCTGGGATAAAGAACATGTCGTGCCTACGAGAGCTGGGATAGCTTTGGCTGCATAACTTGAAGAAATAGATATATACTGACGGCGTTGAATATACTTATTTCATAGTTTTTGTTATTGTTGAGGATGTGAGTGGAAATGATGTTGTCCTTCCACGTTATGTACGTAGTAAGCGTGTAATAATTTTGATGCGATTTTCTTTAGCTAAATCTGAATGTTTTGCTCGTGATGGTGATGGAACTGGAATCTAGGCTTTAAGATGCATATATAATTTTCTGTCTATCTATATAATGTATTAACTCGTTGTGGTTTGAGAGTTGGCGACGTTCAAGATGTGAAGATGTATATTATGAAACTGATGGGAATTACATGAGCGTTTGTATCTTTTCCTTTGAATATATTTTGTTAGGTAGTTGCAAATATATTCGTATATATATGGATGTTGTACATTTAGTCGTGAAAAGGAAACGTAAAATGGAAGTTAAATTTTGTTTCCCGAACTAGAGAATTAGTGGAACGGAAGATGTGAATTAATGTTGTGCTCTAGTGACTTTTTAGAACTAGTCACCATGAATAAATTCTTGATTTCCTAATTCTTGTTCAAGCTCTCGTGGTTGGTTGAGTTTTTCGTTGATGATCTTAGCTTTTGGAGGACAAGACAAAACTTTGACAAAGTTGTCACTTCATTACTTGATGCTCACTTGTATCTTCATCATTGTCATCTTCATCAGTACAGCAGCAGAACCATTTAATGGACTACTTCCTTCCTGATTTCACAGCGAATTCGCCATTCACCATCACTTTTGGAGAAAGGCTGTGTTACATTTGCGTACCTATTTAATTTACAGAAACGAAACATATTATTGTACATTGAATGATACATCAAGCATTTTCTCCTCGGGTTGATTGCCGAAGCAGTTCTAGGCTTCAAGACAAAGCTCTTGTGTGAGTTATCGTTAATCTTGTACATTTTGCCTTGTGTAGAAGAATTCACATGAGTGTACAGCTTATGTAAATTAGAGTAAAACAAACTATCAAAACATGACGTTTGTTGGATGAAAGTGGAGGCTGTAATTGCAACTGCTGAAAATATGTGCTAGCCTATGTGGGGTATCATGTCATCTGGCACTTTGTACCAGTTTCCACCAGCACCAAACTATTATGATAAGTCCACCCCGTTCAAAGAGGGCTGTATGCATTAGTGTTTCAAGGACAATGTACATTATGCATGTTGATTATGTAATGTAGCCAAATACCTAAAAACAAAACCTGCTTTGACTTTCTGCTCCAAATGGTTTTCGCTTTCGTTATGCCTACTCTTTATGTATGTACGTAGCTGAATGTTCGTAATATATTCTCTACGACGACTTGAGCATTTCATTCATTATTTTCATCAGGACAAATCCGTAAGGAAGCCGAGTCCGGATATAATGTACAAATGTATGTGGAATAATTTGGGATAAGTTGGGTGGTATTTTGAGGGAATTAATGGACTTGCATGAAAAATTAGTTGGAGTCCCATCCCAGCTCCCACTTCCATTTGTTGTATGTCAGCAGCCCACAGTAGTCTAAGCAGTGGAGCAGAAACAAAGACGATATATTCAATGAGTCTAGCTCAAGCTTTGGAGTTAGTGCAGCAGAGGCTAAAGAGAAGTTGGATAGACGGGTAACGAGACAACTGGAAAAACGAGAAAAGGCGAGAGTGGTTTACTGGATGGTTGATGATGATTGTGATTTGTGATTCGTGTTGTTGAAAAGCCCTTTGTTTATTTATTCAGCCAGGCGTACGTATATGCATAGCAAAGCAGTAGTTTGGAGGTCGAAGTTGTGTTTTTTGGAGACGTGTGTGTGTTTTCTGAGCAATGCAATGTTTATATACATTTAGAGAAAAGCGACTGTAATAATAATAATCATAATCATTTCAAGGTGCTTGTAACTGACTACAGTCTGCTACTTTTGATGACGTATGTTATTATGGGACACCAATGTGTTTGTGTTCCATATATGGTATTTTATGAAGTAGTTGTTGAGTTAACTTGTCCAGGGAGCACCTTTAGAATGGACTCCTTTGTGTGCTTCATTATGACTTGTATCTTGCCTTGTATTTGTGTTTTATTAGCTGTTTGTTTTCCGCAATATTTTACCAGAAGAATCATCAAGGGAGTTTATTTACGGTGAGTCACACTGAGCAGATGAATGTATGATTATTATAGCCTTCATATTTCTATTGCTTGAAGCTAAATAAGCAAAAGGCTAGCTTCCACGAAGCTGTTGGAGAAGTTTGTTTCAATTGCGAGATTCCACATGGGATTAAATATTCTGGTGTGTGAGTTGGAAGAATGATGTTGGATGAGCCATTACATGAACAAATGGTTTAGAAATGATGAATTGGCCCAGGTTTTCCTGAGCGTAAGTGTGCATTTAATCCATACTAATCATCGTTTTGTGGGTTTAGGAGATTTTTAATGGTACACGGTATTTCCTTCACTCATATAATCTGCGAAAAACGTATTATTCCCTGAGTAATCTGAGGATTTCGAGGTGAATTTTTTTTATCTCTTCCAACTTGAATTATGGGAGGCTTACTGGTTTTATAGTGGATCATAAAATTCTCATTGTTTTTACCGAGTTTGAATACTAATTTAAAATATTGGGATTCTAAAGTGCTGTGATAATTATTGTCATGTCAGTTTTTTTTAAATGAAACCTCCTACGGGTTTGCTTTAATTTCAAGGAAATCTTGAAGGCCGCAATGAAGATGAGTTCCTATTCCACGAAAAAACTGATCGAGGTAATTAAGGCATCAAAGCGGGAGATAATAGCATAAAATTTTAATGATCAAATTAAGCTGCTCCAATTAAACAGGAAGCCTTCAAAGAATGATACGTCTGCACTTCAGAACTCATGCTGGTGGGGGTGGCATGGCATACTCATCCTCATTCTTCCTCACTCAATTAATCGTTTTCCATTATATTATGTTAGTACAAAAGTGAGGGTTAATGAGTAATACGATTTTAACAAAAGGTAAATAATGGACATGAATCATGGAGAAACTCATTTCACATCACGAGGCGAAAAAGATCAAAGCACGTTGTTAGAAAAAAGGTTACAAAACAGTAGTCCTCTCTGCAGGTGTGTCTGCAGGAGGTCTTCCAAGGAAAACTAGAGTGGAAAAAATATCTAAGATATTCTCCGTAACCAAAATACATTGAGTGTTTACTTTCCTCCTTTTCCTAATGATACATGCTACCTACTTGACATCATCACGCATAAAAATAACGAAGACTGATGACCAGGGGGCTTTATGTTAAATAAATTCTTGAAAGATTCCCTTTGAGTTACAGAATGTTATTTTACCAGCGAAATTACTGTGTTGGCGTTGCATATTACAAGATATACTTATGTGGCATTGAATACTTGAATACGAGAAGAAAACTTTGAAGAAATCTCCTTCTTCCTCCTCCTCCTCAAAAAGACAGACGGGGAAATGTTTTACGAGAAAAAATAATGTTGGGAAATGCGACGTAGCACTTCTACTCGATCAATTTAAGTGTGTGCGTTTGTGTTCCACCCTCGTCCTGTCTTCTTATGGAGAAAATTATACGTATAAGCCCTTGTGGAAGAAAATGGAAGACGTAAAACTTTTCAAGGCACTTTCTCTTTTATGTTTTCCTCTCTCCCAAATGCGTTTACATAATATTAGGCTATAATATACCTTAATAATGCAATATAATCTTAATTGCTTTCTTCGTCTTCACAGCAGCGAGCGTAACTTAATGATGATGATGATGGCTTGGTGGTGGTAGTAGTAGTACGGTGATGGTGATGTGCTAAAAACGACTTCACGCTCTGTGATGATAACAATCATCGTCATCATCATCATCAACGATTATGCCGTTGTGCAAAGAAAAAAATAAGGAGTAGTAAAAAAGATGGTTTGTTATGAAAAATTACTCGTTTAAATACCATCCCATTGTTTGGGTGTCTTGCAAAATAATCAATAAAAACTATTCCGAGTAATTAGTAGCTTACGTGCAAGGTTTGTAAATATGTGTGATTAGGACGGCAAAAATGAAAACATGTAGTTTTAGCACTCATTACGTCATTCATGACGGTCATCGTTTTCTGGGTGAAACTAACTGTAAGCTTCAAATGTAGGTCTCAGAAAACTTACCTACTGTTTTTAATTGAATGTAATTACACCAGCGCAGTAGTATACGGATAAGCAGCTTACTTTTCTAATTGAATTAGGCTTATATAGCAGAAAGAAGCTTCCAAAGATCAAGGAAAGGATTTGAGGTTTTTGATCGGTATACTTTAAGTACCATTCATTTCCTATAAAAATGACTGGCTTTTGCATCTACCCTCAACTCAAGTGAGTGAGCGTCCAGCCAGAGCAGCAGCACCCAATCCTTTCTCGACTTGACCTAAATTCGCCACAAAAATCTAATACAGCTATCAACATCATCAAGCATCCCCTTTAATAAAATTGTTTCTTCCGACTTTCTCTTCCCGTCTAATCATTATCAAGAGGACAAATGCAATAAAGTGAAAAAAAATCCTGATGATGACGAAAAAATGAAGCCCATCATGATGCTTTATTACTCGTCATACCATTGCCAGAATTTTTTGCAGAGATAAAACCACCATACGTATAACGTAACCCTTACTAACTTCACTTTTGGAAAGCTAAACCATATACACTTGTTTCTAACAGAGCCGGCAACTCTTATCTTGTGAATCAAATGAGAAGAAAGAAAAGTAAATTCGGTCGAGAAGAGACGAAATTTTTGGAAATTATCCCTTGTTCCAATAAATGAGAAGATATATAATGACAGGGAAAAGATTGGGGAAGACGATTACAACTGCCATTATATTTATATGTGTGTTTTCTCCATCTCCATTCTCTCTCCGCTCACTCACACATAAGGTGAACGTCTTGTAAGAGGAAAGGAAAGGAGAATAAGTTAGGTTAAAAAGGAGGAAGTGGAAGGAAAAGTAATATATACTACGTGATGGCTTACTTTTATTTCTTGATAGATCTTAAGGGAGTATGTATGCAATGCAAGGGAAAGTATACAAATATATATGTTGACATCTATACGAGGATGCTAGTACAATATTGACTTTTATAATAATCTCCATGTAATGGGTATACCCTGCTCTTTGGAGTGGTTTGGTTGTGTGTCGCAGTCGCACCAACTGAGACGAAATGTGAATGTGTTCGTTCGTAGTCCGTATGAGTATGAATTTCCAACGGAGGAGAAGCAGTCGCTCGTTTAGGTCGGATTTATTTTTGCTATAAGAATTATAAGATGTCACATTTGGGACTTACGGCAAGAGAAAAAAAAGGTTACTTTCTAAAGATGAGAATGAGCGAGAGAACTTTACGGGGCATACAGGAAAGTGGCAGTAGTAAGCACTATTACCTGCTTGATATGATGATATTACGTAGCCCCTATCGTATCATCACCAGTAATTTCATTAGCTTTAACCGACCCAACTTCAAGTATGGAGCATAAAGGGATGCACTATATGTATAAATATATGAGGAAAGTACAGTGTCACAATTCCAAACCCTTCTGGAACAGTTATGCTTCCACCAAATTTTGTATGAAATCTGAACATGTTCTCAGATCCATTTTGAGATGAATATCCATCCTCATCCAAACTTTTGATATGCGCACATAAATGTATATGTGTTCCAAATTAGGTTTAAAATACGTAGTTCTCGTAACCTCGTGTAATCAGCGTTAGAAAAGTGCATCTTTGTGAACATTTTCTCTGTAAATATATCTGATTGTCGGAGGAACTCTTTCGGATTGCCTGGTGCAGACAAACTTAATAGTTTCTTGGAGCATTTTTTTCAGTTGACCAAAAAATCACAACTCGTTTGTGACTTGAGTAGGGACTTGCAAGTGAAGGAGTCTACAGATAAAACATTTTCTTGCACAGAGAAGAAGTCTTCGATTTCCTAGGAATATCGTATTCCGTATTTTCCTTTGCCAAAAAACGTAAGGTTTCTAAATGGCAAGTGTAAGTACCGCACCGGAACACATTACCTCCAAGCTACTTTCTCACATTATGAAGATGTAATGATCGTGAGAGAAAACGGGAAGATGGAGTTTTAATAAAAAAGAAAGCCTTAAGCACGCCACGACGTTGGAAATGCTACAGAAACAGTGTAATAAAGTATGTAACCTAGTGGCCCTCATCCACTATACCATCCATCCCACCACCACCTTCTGCCCTCAGTTTGTTCAACATCTTGTTTAGTCTGCTCCACTTCCACCAATCCACCAACAGCCAAAGAAAACGTAGGGCTGCGCTGATTAATAAAACTTTCTTTTGTCAATAAAATTGCAGAGATTGCACCAACAGTTGCCACTGTTGCGGAAAAAGAGAATTGTACAACAAACACGAACTCACGTAGTTCATTGTCTTGTCAGCATGTACCCACATACCCAATGAAGAAATTCATTTATCGCCCTCTCTACCCTAGAGTGAAAAGAAGATGTACAAATACATGACTCACTCTTCGAGACTGATTCGATCCGAAAAAAGAAATCAAATTGGAACTGCTTTCAAAAATAAACAGTAAAGTATCAGTTGACGCATTAGGTATTATAGTATCGCATCGCTCAGCAAAATATATTCTGCAAAAGTTAACTTATCTCAACAACTTTGTGTGAGATCCAGGAGAAGACAAGGTTAGTCTTTGAGAACAGGTCTTAAAAATCTGGTAACCTAAAGTATCATCGCATCGTCGACAAGTTGTACGTGAGGCTGGAACTAGGCGGCAACCTTCTATCCGTAACTGCAAAAAGGTTGATATTTCTATTGCCTTTTTTATTGCGTTTATTTTGGCAGTGAACATCCAAATATAAAAACGAGCCTGGAATGGAAAGGCACACTGTTCAAATGAAGGGAGCATCATGTTGCGTTGCACTATTACTATGTGTATGTTTCACCCGTATCACATTCGATATTTCGTTTCTTTCTCTCAGTTCTTGTTCACGGTTCACATGTTCTTGAAAAGAATATATATATAGTCGAGAGGATACACTACTACTCCTGCTGTGAAATAATCACCCTTATATATTTATATACATTTTCTCCATACTTTTTACTTTGCCATATTTTCTTCTTGGGAAGACGAAACGAGAAACTTTTTCTCAAAAGATACAATTTCGACAACAAAACTGCATTTTTATATCTTCTTTTGCATTCTTGTCTGATATCTGAAGGTACATACATATATTCATGTGTGGAGTTGGCTAGGTGGGCTCCACAATTACCACTGCGTATACACATCCCAGTGTGTAAACATTATATCCATATACATTTAGATTACAAACTAGGTATACGCGCAATGAAACGCAAGTAAAAATGCTGGGATTGCTAGTATTTTTACAACTTTCTGTGATACTTTTAGTTCGTTATATATGATGATATGATGAGACCTATTCGCCCCAAGAGAGTCTTGAAACGGGATCCTTTACATCCTTCTATTATTTTTGCCTTGTTAAGGAAAAAAGGAGAACAGTAGTGAAACGACTGCTCCAGAGGAAGAAGGCAAATGCTATAATGGTAAGCATAAGTACTGGGTGGGAATACGGAGAAAAAGATCATTGGGAATAATGCTTCAACTTTATTAAGGGACCTAAACAAGAAAAAAGAGAAACTAAGTGAAATACAGTAATACAAGTACACTTTAAGGAGGAAAAAAGTAGGAAAAGAAAATCTGCTTTGTACATTTCATATAAAATGCCTATTTATTTTTGTGCTCGGGATGGAAAGTTACAAAAAAAAATAAGGAGGAGGTGGATGCAAGAGGATGAAGAGGAAAAAATGATGCGGGTTTGGGTTATTGACTTTGCAGTATTATGTGATGGTGATGGTTATTGCAAAGTTTCCAGACAATAACCAGTCCGACCAAACGAATGAACCCAATGCACCGTACCGTTGATAAAGATGAAAAGAAATGAACTGAATGACTTTACTTTTTAGAAGGATTTTCCGTTTCCTCATTCATTCCCATTCCTTTCATTTGCATTCTTATAGATTCTCTTGGTTTGTGGCGAAGTAGCTGGAAATTCTTAGTAAGCTCCTCATCCCATTTCCATACTCTGCTGGTTACAATATGCTTCCTCAGCATTACCTTGAAATTCGAGTGTAGAAAAACGGAACACACACACTTTTTGCTTAATAAAATCAAATATGAAATGAAATGAGAATATTGACTTTGAGAAGCTCAAACACACACCACATACACACTCTCTGCTGATCGCTCCGGTTTTAATATTATTATTGCAAATGACTAACACACAAAAAGCAAGGTAACTGGAGAACGGAGATGCGAGGGATTGGATACATTCTGCCTACCTACGCATTTTTATCGCCACAAAATCGAAACATGTGTGTGCAAGTATAGATGTCGAGCTTATAGTTATAGTTGGAATAAAATGGCTATTACAGAATCTCTCCTTTTTTGCGTGCGGACAAATGGTACATTGCTCTCCAACTCCATTTATCGACTCTGGTTCTCGTTACTCGTGCAGATGATGTTATTGGAAAAGTTACACCAATTTTTCCTTTCAATCTTACGTGCATCGTCATCATCATCGTGATAGACCCACGGTCCACCACACCATCAAACCAATATATTATATGCTACAAATATTGCACACGCATATGTTACGTTGCATACATGTATGGAGTGTTTTAGCGATTCCACAAGTTAGATTTGCACGTTATGGGCTACTTGAAGCTCCCCAAATTTGGGAAAAGGACGTTGAGATTTTTTTTGTGGCTAGTTGTGCTACAGATGTATTTTCCACACCTGTGACTCTTCCTTCATGCTATAAAAAGTGTGTAGAAAATCTCATTCTGCTGCGTAAGTGTGTGGAAAATGCTGAAGTATGTAATTGAAAGAGGAGGTAACATATAAAAAAGAAAATCCCGTTCTCGTACAAGTTTACGGACAGTTTATTACAGTTTTGTACATGGGATGTCAGTTTTTATGCTGGATTTGGTTTTAAATCGAGGTTTTTTTTTCAACTGAGTCAGCAATACAGGAATCGTATCACATTTTGCATAGATATCTGATGGCAAGTATTAATTTTAGCTTATGAGGAACAATTTCAGCGCAATACCGAAGTTGATTCTCTTTATTAGATTTATTCCGTTTATATCTAAAAAAATTGAATTTTCAAATTTATTTGGAAGCACTATCAGTAATTTAATTAAAAATACATAATTTTTCCTGGAATTCGAAACATGATAGCTTTGTTAAGTGCTTAGCC
Source organism: Orchesella cincta (assembly GCA_001718145.1). Taxonomy (NCBI): domain Eukaryota; kingdom Metazoa; phylum Arthropoda; class Collembola; order Entomobryomorpha; family Orchesellidae; genus Orchesella; species Orchesella cincta. The sequence continues at coordinate 51,563 of LJIJ01000383.1, forward strand.
AGTCGGAATAAAAAAATAAAAAAGTAGCTGTGCATTTTGTTTGCAGCATGCGCACCTATATATCAATTAGAAGTCAGACTATATCCGTGCCTAATTTGTATGCCTAATGAATGGATAAAGAGCCTCTTTCATGTATGATGTTGGATGTAGAAGCTTTATTGGTTTTTCTGTTACTTCGCAGGCTTTAGCTGAAAAGCATGCACTTCTTTTGAAATACAAAACAGTATAACAGTTACCATTAGATTATTTTTTCAGAAAGTTTCAATATTTTAGCTGCTCTCAAAAGTCATTTTTTCAAAGCAGCTCCATAAATCTTAATGTAAATCTAAAATCTCTTTCCCTTTTATTTCACTCTGGGACAATTATACTGGGAAAAAGTCAAAAGACTAAAGCTCAGTTCCGATCCTTTGATATTAATTTTTTCATAAAGAGGCTGAAAGGCATTTTGAGAGAGCATTACTTACGTTAGTTTCCGAACAAACCGTTGCATTGTTCATTCTTCAGCAGCCTTCACAATGAAAGAAATCAGAGTGTAGAAGTATAAAGTGGATGCAATAAAGATGAAAAGGACTTTTTAAAACTTAACCTCTTCCTCCTTCCCCGATGTCAAAATAAGTCCAGAGCTACACACGCAATGCATTATTATTACTGCCGTGGTTCTTGTGTCAGACTCGCTGAAAAGACTAAAAATGATGCTGGTTACGTACGTACGCTTTAAAATGATGTTTTTGTGCACATTTTGTAATGGAGTCGGAAACCCAAGTCAAATGCCGCCTTCAGCATCATTCTAAGCTGTTGCACTTTCGCTATAATATTCACTGTAATGAGAAGCAGTTTGTAAGATCCTCGAATACATATACAAACTAATGAATGTGCAACGCAATCCCTGTTGTCTTTTATGGGAACATGAGCTTTGTATGAAAATACCCTTATTTTGAGTCTTCAAAGATTGATATCATTTACTGCAGGGAACGAAACATTTATCTCTTCTCTTGTCTTTAAAATCTCAGAAAAGTTAAGAGATATTTGTGCTTTTGCATCTCAATTTTCTTTGAAGGAGCAAAGCAGCACGCTGTTCGGCTGCTCTACCAAAAATGCATTCTTTTTAGGATGAAAAGGGTGTGTTTGATAAAGCCAGCCAGAATACTTATGTGTGTGTGGCTCTGTGATGATTATGGAAATAGCTTGTTTCATACTTTTAATGGTATTATGGGATTAGAGGGAATACAATGATGACTTTTTCCCTTTTTTAAATGCATGGATTGTGCTGTGAATGCATAAAATCGTGATGTGATTCCTCTGCCCATAGAACGTCTTATGCCAGATAAATCGGAGTTTGGGGACATTTTACAATTTATGCAATTTAACATGGGAGAAATCTTAAATTGGAATATGGGACCCGTATGAAATTGCGTTCCGTTGTATGCAAATCCATTTCGTCTGCGTTTGAGCATATCTTCGGAGCTGAACCGAAAAATTGGTGTGAATGAAAAAATGGAATTTACAAGGTGTAAGAAAAGCTTCCGCTTGTTAGATTCATGAGTTGTATGTGTAATCCAAGAAGAGGAATTTATGCTCATACGCGGACAATGGTATGCGAGTGGAAGACAGGTTTTGTAATTATTGCTCGCGATGGTAAAAATGTACATTTTTCAACTTCAATTTAAATCATAAATCAACATCAACAACTTGAGACGTGTATGGTGGTGTGGGATATTATTCATTTGATTCATTAACACACTTGCTTTATAATACGGAGAGAAATATGTTGTATCATTAGTTAAGATCAGATTCGATAGACAGTATATAATCTCTGTAAACTTTTTCAGCTACCGGCTTTAATCCGATCTTGAGTAACATGTCATATTTCTTTACGCGACTAATTATTACCCAGCATCATATTTTTTATGGGAACGAACGAGGATGAAAATACAGATGTCCTCGAGTGCCATATAAGGACCGAGACGGATGCATGCATGCATATGTTATCGTGAGATTTTTATTAAGTTCTCATATGCCAGCCACTATCATCACATCAGAGACTCCTTTAAAAAGAACGTCTTTTCTTACATTTTCCTTGAGGGTCTCACTCCGTCCTAATCTCCAAGTCTTAAAAGTTTTTCATCCAGAGTTGAGTCCAATTCATCTGTTACATTACTTACATCCAACATCATTTGAGCAACCACCAACCAGCATACTAAAAGTAAAATCAAAAAGGACCATAGGAAGCGAGTCATTTTGATTCAGATATCATGTATTGATCAGAAGCCCGTTTTCTCATTCCGTTTCAAAAGATATTTTCTTCTCCGCCGTAATTTGTAATTAATGACCCTCTGGAAGGGAGCAAAAGTTGTGGGCTAAGATTCTCTCTCGAAGCAACTTTACAAAAAGACTAGTCTTCTGACTCGGAAGGAGATTTATTAGAAAGCTCAATTAGAATAAAGCTTCTGTTGCTTGCTTTAACTAAATTTTGCTCCGCTCCTCCTGCTCCTGTCGTTTCTGGGTGCTTCTCTTTGTCCCGTCTCATAAAAGCGGTGGAAATAACGCACATAAATGGTTCCGTGTAGTGCAATATAATACCTCACCACTCACAGTCACAGTCAGTACCTTTTGATGGCTCAAAGCTTGCATGCGAACTTTGTTCTAAATCATTATTGAACAGTGTATTATTCACTGTGGCTCCTTTTTCACTTTTCTGAAGGGTCTTTGACCAAGACCAAAAACCAACAGAGGCTCCCAAAGAAAGTTTCTTCAGAGAGCGAGGAGATCGCGAGGCTCCTTGAAATGAGCCAAGGCATAAATAGAATTTTATGGTTAGACTCACGAGCGAAGGAAGTGTGTCTTCTTCATCTTCGAGCGGCCACCACTATTTGACTAGTGGACTAGAGTGCATTATGTATTTACTGAATCAAGAATTTGTAAGCGGAGAATATCACGGTATAAAAATACCAGCATGAATGCTTAGCCACACGTCGTGGCCATTGCCTTATCAGGCATGAGCATCTGATTGGTATGCAAGGGCCAGCCCTGTATTTATAAATAATGGCTAAAATAAATACAAAAACGTTTAGAGAACCAAAGCTGTAAAAACTTTTTGGGAATAGAAGAGGCTACGCTTCTCGTAATAATCCGGTGGGGAATCTATGCATAATATTCATTCAATATACTTTAATATTCCACTCTGGAGTGGAGTGTTTTGTTGATAAATAAAGAAGCCTTCTCTTCCTCTACCTTCCAGGCATCCACAGCGTAGCAAAGAATATTATTTGTGGTAAACGCAGGATCCTCTTGGAGATGAGTCTGGATGAAGTACACGCATAATTTTGAATGCAGGTTTCAAATAATGGAGAACAAGCTAAAAAGTTGTACGCTCCTGGTTTCTCGTTGGGTTTGCAATGTGTACACATTTAGTGTGTGTGCCGACATTAAATAATAGAGCTGTATCAAAAGCTTTCCTGCCTGATCTACAGATATTGTACATTCTTGAATGATTCAAGACCATTTTGGCCTAAATTTTCTCCACAGGCAAACCAAAAGAGTTGTGGTGCTAGCTCTGGGATGGGATGATGGTGTGGCAGCGTAAATGTAGACGTAAGCATATGAGTCGTAAAGTCGTAAATCCGTCAAATATCTCTCTCTGCTTTTGTTTTTGCTGGAGGTTTATACTAATCTTTTGCAGTTTATGGGACAAGCGTACCATAACATAACTTACATATGGATACATATTCATACGTGGATGGCACCACACACATTTAATACGGACTTGAACTTGTCTCCTAGTTTGCGTCATGCGAGATTTACACGCCGTGGTCGGCCCCTTTATTGAATAAATGTTTTGTTTCTGTCAAACAATTCAGATCCGACTATACTCCTGTCTCGTCGTTAGTGTGCCAGAGCCAAGGTAGGATTACAAACGTTTTCTGATGTAATGCTGCCAAAAATGGGATTGTTTAATGACATGGTTCATGTGAGCCGTAAATGAGTTATGAAATTGAAACTTGTTAGCCTATGAACTCGCTCTCCTAGTACTGGCTCCACATGTTTCAAGTTGTTTTGGAAAGTGTGAAGAAATGAAAGGACTTAAAAGAAATGTTTCACCATCTCGTTAAGAACCGCTACAAGCATGACTTTGAGTGTGATATGATTTGATGTTGATGGTGGCCTTCTGCGTGAAAACCATTTTCTCCGAAGTGGAGCTGTGTGCAATTTTGAATTTTCATGTTACATTTCATATCAGGTTCGAGGTTACAAATAAATACCGAGAACGTTTAAGAGATTTGAAGATAAAACGTATCATTAGCCACTAATTAAATCAAAGTAAAACTTTAAAAATCCCATCAATCATTCCCACAGACGGGTTTAAATGGTGCTAATAAAATTGGCAAAACTAAACTTTCCCTTGTTGGCAGCCCTCAAAGTTGTTTCTGGGCTCACTTTTGTTTTAGCAAGTTATTGATTTTGGCGTAACCCATTTACCCATTGACGTTTGAGGAAAACGGAAAAAGTTATGCAAAGACTTTTTTTATCTGATTTTATTCACCACATCACATCATATCACGAACTTGTACATCAAAAAATACTCGTGCCAAACAAACAAGGGATACATAAAGTACAGGAGGTTTTACAAAAGGGGAAGTTTTGGACACGGATTGGAAACTTAATAGCATTGTTGGTATTCTGTAATTTCCTAGGATAATGTGCTGCAAATTGCACGGTTGCATGTCAAACCTCTTATGAATAAGTTTTTCGGGGTCACAATCAAAAACTTGGAGAGTGCATGACTAATTTTATAATGTGGAAAAGAAAAAGGAGACTACTAGAGCAGACTATTAATGGGATCGGGTTGCGTATCAAATTACAGCGGTATAAAGAAGGTCTTTTAGATAACAATTTGAAGAATTTTTTTACTCTTGTAGCCAATTTAAACAAAGTTTAAAACTTGATGTTTATGACGTTGCTTTTTATAACTGTGTGGGAATGAACAGGAGAAAGTTGATGCCAATATATAATAACAAGTTCTGCAAACAAAAATTTCAAGGTCACATTTTTTATATGACAAAAATGTAAAAAGTTGAGAAGAGTTATTTGACTGCTATAAATAATTCTGAAATCAAAGGCTTGGACTCAATTGACTGATTACATTGATGTGAAGTTATCATGATATCCTAATGGTTGTAATTCTCTTTTTGATCCAATTAACTTCTGTTGTTTGGCATCTGAAAGCGTTTGAGCTTGCAAACAATTTAATGAGAGCTTTGAAAACAAAGTTTGTAATTGCTTCAGCTCTATTATACCCAATTTAAAGCTCGTATGTGTTTACCTTAGAAAGTTTGACGTAAACAATTATTATTATTATTTCGATGTCTCTCACTGTTACCGAGAAATCAAAATCCGTTTCATCACATTCGTATGTTGTCAGACTAGGTAAAATTAAGTGGGTTGCGGAGGTGTGCAAAAACAATGACATATATTCAAATAACTTAGTTATATCGTTCCGGTATACGGATTGTATATGTTTAATTCAGTCTAATTAAATTACCCTGTTTTGACTTTTTCAGTCACCCTTCAGAAAAGGCCATTTAATTCTAAAAGGACGCAAAACTCACAATTTAATTTGCTACTTTCACTTTGGAACCATTAAAACAGTTTAATGGGATCTTAATTTAAAGTAATGACGCATTGCATTAAATGGTAAACTGCTTACGCGTAATATAAGGCCTTAAATTTGTTTCTTATACTTTAGTAATAAACAGGCGAAAGTAAATAACTCCTATTTTCAGAGGCTAAGGCTTAGCCGCTAAGCTCGAATCAATTCAAAACAGATCGGATCCAGCAATAATATACATAATGTAAATATTTTAGTGGAGTGCGTAGATGCTTATTTCTGCGAAATTCTTAAACCCGAGTTATTCTGCTCTGGGATCAAAGATGAAAAACAGGATGAAGGAAAAGGAAGCCAAAGAATGCACCATCCTCATTTCTGGATATACATAATATATCACTACACGCGCTGCGTGCATTGCGGAAGTCGAAACTTATCATCTGTTTCCGCAAATATGCTTGAATGAATTTGAATTATGGCTTCAGTTCTCTCTTAAGTTTTTTATCTTTGCAATATTCCTTTGATATTATCTATACGTGATTTTACTAAAACGCAGAATTCTGTGATTTTTTTTGCAAATGTATTAGGAAAACGCCTATAATTGTTTAACTGATACCAGATTTATTTATGACAGTAATTAGGTTCTTGATTTAACAATCGTATTATAAACGCACTTGAGTTAAAAAAAGACCTCCCGGCACTACTCATTCCATTAGGTTCATGAACCTGGTTGCTGAAATACTGCCACAGATACAATCAAAGTGATGCGCATTATTATGAAAGAATTTTCATTTTCTTCCTCTTTTGTTCCTTTCGTTTGTGCTTCCACATTTAGCACCAAAGTTAGGTTCCTAAACTTAACTTTTTTGAAGCACTCCCACTTTTCCAGATAGTGTCTGTCTATGCCTATGTATGTAACAAAGCGCAACATCAATAACAACATATTTTTTATAACTTTTTTGTTGTTGTTTCTCCTTTTGGACTTAAAACCAGCAGGGGCATGAATGCATGTACTTGTACGTCGGAAAACAAAGAGTGTTCATCCTTCATGGATTTAAGCTATTTCAAGAAACAGTCTCGAGTTAATGGGTTGTTTTGTTTACTCTTCGCCTCCTTCATCATCATCATCATCATGATCAAGTAACGCGAAAGCCTGAGCTAGCCTAGCAGGCAGCAACACCATCAACCCATACCAGAGACTATCAACATCACCATCAAGTCCTTAGAAAACTCCTCACTGCTTATGCTCCACATCAAGTTCTCAGCTCAGCTCAGTCTTTCTTGTCAGCTCAACAACCATAATCATCTTTACCATGAAACCTCTTTACCATCCAATCCATAATACACACTACGTACTGCTTCCAAAAAACAAAGTCTAAGTTCAACATTTGTTTTTCTTTTCTTTGCCTTGCCGAAGATAATTTCAAGATGCAATGGCGTGTGGAGCTGAAATCATTATCTGATGCATTCGACATATTCCGTTCTGCAACGACCCTTTTGTTCTTGCCGGCTCTTTGTCCATCCATTTACTCTAAAGATAACATTCCCATTTTATTGACAAGATTGTTGTTGCAAGATGCACTATACTAATGGGCCCATCAGCCTCGATGAACTTTACATAATGAAGAAGTGCAAAAAAAAGCCTTTGTATTTACAAACACTCTCGTGCTACTAATAAACATGTTGGGGTAATGTACACAAGCAAAGACATGGATGAGTATAAACAAAGAACAAATCTTTCAAAACGATGCAATATTCTGCAGTTTCACTTCAAGCTGTAACTTTTGTAAGTTAATATTGAGCTTTTACTTTTAGTCAAGGTAAAATAGAAACTGGTGTCAATGTACCTTATATAAGATTTATGGATATATAAGGTCCGGAATGCGGATAAATATGCATACTAATAAGCTCATTGTTCATCGAAGCATTCAGAAAATCGCTCATAACATAATAATTGAAAAACATATGGATAGGGAAGTAAGTATAATATCCTATATAATTCAATGGAAGCAAAGTAATAAAGTCTTTTGGCCGTCTATTTGCTAGAGATATTATCAAACTTCCTTCCTTATTTATTGATATGCTCCCTCTCTCTCTCTGAGAGAAATCAAAGGAAGCAAAGCTGAAAAAGCAATTCGGATCATATTCCTTCTCAAAATGAATTCAATGAAATGGAAAGACTACTACTCATGATTTTCTTTCCTTCTCCTGACATTTTCCTCATCTCTTCACCTTTTATTTTGTCGAGTTATATTGTGCGTGAAAAAATGGAGAAAATTTTCACATCCGTTTTCACAAGATTTAATACACAATTTTACATTCAAAAGAAAAGAAGAGAAACGAACTTTTTTCCACCCTCTATACTATTCTTCCTGACTTCCATTTATTTTCTTGGTGCTCACATCCACCTCATATCACACAACTATTAATACTCCTCCATATGAAATCTCACCATTCACCAAGTCATAAACCAGTATCAACGAGGGAGTGAAGTGAACTAACGCGTTATTTTTTTGGCTGGGCTCTAAATGTGAAAAGATAGGTAAAAATCATAAAAATTCACAAAAGAAAAAACATCCAACTGACTTGAGAAAAATAATATGTGCAGTTATGCTTCGTACACTTTCTTACCCTCTTGATATTATTGCCTCTTTCTTCCGTGCAATTCATAGTATGTGACTTCCTCTGTTGAGAACCTTTCTTTTTTGTGGTAAAGTTGGGATAGTCAAACAGTAGAGAAAAGCTAAAGGAAGAAAAAAGTAGAAAAAATGGGAAATAATAAAAAGATGCAAAAAGCCAGACATGGTGAAAAGAGGCGGCAGCTGAAAGCACAAGAAGGGAAAGTTTTTGTGTATTTTTTCCACCAAAAGTTTAAAAAAATATCCAAAAGAAAAAAGACGAAAGGAGAAAGTTACGTGTGGGCTTACTTTTATGCACACAAAACTCTTATGTATTATTTGCTGCCCTCCATGGTTGATATTGCAGTGCTGCACCTCTCTCTCAACTATATTATATTATATTTAGAGTGCTATCAGCTATAGGCTGTTAAAACCGTTAAAACTCCCTTTTATTACGAGAAGGTGACTTTTTAAAAAGGAAATTATTTTTCCATTAATGTCCTTTTCATTTTACTCATACTCAACCAAGTATGTATGTGTGTAGACTCTTCAAGCATAAATGTAGCGGAGCTGGGAGTATATTTATTGAGGCAAAATGAAAATACTTAACTTTTCTTATCGTTTCCCAACTTTAATGTGGGGAGTACGTTAAAACTTTCAATTTAAAATGAAAGACTTTTTTTTATTCACAGCCTCATCAGCAGCCGGTGCAACATTTACTATATCAGACAAGAGTAATTTGGTTCTGATCTTCCATGTTTAATATACCAAAAAAAAGTGTTAGATTTGATACATTTTAATATGAAATATATTTACAATAAGTTTTTCAACATTATACACGTTATTGCGAAAAAAAAGTATGCACAGGAAAAGTTTTTTCAAGTGAAAGAAAGCAATTTCAACCTTTCAAACTTAAAATCTTTTAGTTACACACACCAACTTACGCACTAGGAACGCAATGTTGGGTTGGACTGGCTTTTTAAATTGTTTCAAGTGCCCCTTGAATAAATAGCATTGTTCCCTAAAGTACAACGAAGTCGAACCTGCGGTTGGTATTCTGGAGAGTGAGTGGTGCGTATAATATAATGAATATTATTTCAAAGTTGAGGGTTTTCTCTCTTGATGCTAGTTAAATTTTACCCTTTTCAATCTCCTCCACACACGTAGATGTAGATATAATTGTGCAACAGTAAACTTTTTTCCGGGGTTTTCCTTAAAAACCTCAAGATGATGATGATGATGAAGATGATGAGGCGAAGCGAGTTTTCACTCCGAGTTGAACTTTACGAGACTGAAAGTTGATTACCTGCACACACAAGTTGGAAAATTACGGAGATTACGCAAGTTGCAAGGTCTTTGCCAGAAATACTTAAAAGAGGAGGAAACTGCGTGAATTTGAGGGAGATCCATCTTGTTCTTCAACTCAACTCGAACCATGCATTTCCTTGAACTTTCACACAGAACACGGACTTTTGCGGTTGAACCAAGTGTTCAAGTCTGGGAATAAAAGCTAGAATTCTACCACACACAGAATTCTCTCCTTATCTTATTACATCATCGTGTATGAGTGGGAGAAATGCGTATTATGTGTTTGCATGAGTGAATACAAGAGTATTCCGATTACTGGAGGCGCGTGTCATAAAAAACTGGCATGTTTTGTGACTATTGCACTGGAACGGAAGGCTGTTCAAAATGATGCTTTATACTTCTTTCCCGGGAGGAGTGGAACTGCAGCGGTGAACCTTTCGTGTTGAGGCGTAAGTATAGTGGTTGGAAACACGGGTCTAAATGAGTAATGAGCCTGCTAAACTGTGGAAATGAAACATTTCCGCTTATTTTCAATGGGGAGCGAGCTATAATATTGGGCTTTTGCTGCTGTGGCAGTTATTGGTTTGCTGAAGTGATATCCTTTAAAAAGCAGTAAACAAAATGTGGATGCATGTGTTTAGCTCGTAATGCTACTACTCGTAATCATCATAAGTTTTCAAACCAAAATGTGGAAAAGGGGAAATTCTCATAAACTCAGTTCTCCTCCTCTGGAAAATTATGTATATATGTTTACATAATATATAGATATATAAAGTAAAGGGAGTTCCATTTACTAGAAAAGTCGTAAGAAAAAGCATGTGGGAGTAGTTAAAATCTATAAACGTGAGATTTCCGAGTGGCAACAAGTTTTTAAGAAGTTTTACAACTGACAAGCTGCTAAGTATACGATATCACCGGTTTAAAGAGCTAACCATCCTGAAAAGAGTTTTTACATTTCGATAACAAGCCTTTATTGAAAGATACGAGCAGTGTAAACTTGCACTAGTAGCTCGAACATGAGCTCATAAATATCCCAGAAAATGCGTAAGGCTTCTCCTTTTCTGCATCTGCTGCAAAGAAATGAGAAAAAAGGACTCAATCTAAACGAGTTAGTTTTTCAAAGGGAAGATTTGTAGAAATAGTAAAAGTCTCTGCTGAGGGGAAAAACTGTTTGCTCTCCTGGCACAAACAAACAAGGCCAATTGGCTTTGAATTGATTTAAAAGTTGGATAATTTGTACCAAGTGTTTGAAGTTAAAAGCTTAAGAGGTAACTGGAGACGAAGGGAAAAAATATATTGGAAAAACATTCCCACTTTTATAGCTCAGCTTATAGTCAACAAGGGTTTCTCTCTTCATGCTCATGTAATACCCTTGCCAAGTCAAAGTCAACTGCTGCGATGGTGTGCAAGAGTAAGTACTTACAACTACTTGTAATTTAATGCCTCTACTGGGAGGTTTAGCTATACCTAAAAGTGCCCACTTGCCCTTGCAACCGGATAATATATGTGGATGGTGTGTGGAGAAGGTAAGTTGTAAGTTGCAGCTGAATGGCCCATCATCCATCCTGACCGGACTGGTGTGTCTGCCAGTTGTTACAATTTATTGTCAAACGATGGTTCTCACCATTGTAAATTCTTTTAAATTTTACGATAAAACGTGTTTTTCCTCCCTTGCCGCAGATATCAAGAGAAAATTCTCCCCATACAAAAAAAACTACACCGAAAATTGTTGAAGATCGATCTCTACAGCATATTAAAATCCACATGTGTTGCAAAAGAGGTAGTAGCGTTCATGTAGGTCAGTTTTTATACTTTGTGTACACAAACCATAAATACTTTCCTTCAATACTTTGAACATGTTTATTAAAAAAGAAAGATGTGGCACGGTGATGTGATGACGGTGTGAGAAGAAGACGTTAGGGATTACCTACGTTCGTAGGTATGATGGATGTTCTCGCAACTTGTTCCCCAAAAAAGTCCACTAATATACTCTCTCATCTGCGCAACAAAGTTTGTGGTTTGGTTTGGTAATATTCTGGAAGTTGAGAATAAAATATATGGGGAAGCTGCTACAGTTCCGCTACCAATCCCTCTTTTTGGCAGTTTTGTAGAACGCAGTCAGTCAAAGAATTAGAAACTGACTGGGGCTGGAGTGTGGGGTTTATGCATGCTCAGAAAATTCTTGAAACATTTTTACCACTGCACCAAGTCTGTTTTTAAGTACGGCAAAAACTCTTTCAGAATCATTTCTGCCAGCTGTGGTACATTAGTAAACCCAAGAAATAAAGATGAGATAATATATACTATATATGTATGTTCGTATTCATAAATACTTTTAGTACTAGTTTTTTTATACTTTGCACAACATGTATACTTGGATCAACAAGGGCCGGAAAGGAATAAGAGAAGAGATTTCCTTTTCTTGATGCGCTGATGACAGATCTCTCAAATAGATACTGACAGCAGCTGTAAAGCTGTTTACTCAAGTTTGCTTTTCTCAAAAACTACTTTATCAGAGACAGAGTGACTAACTTCCACATCTGACATCACATCACACATTTCATTTCCAGTTTGAGTGTAAGTACGTAATCACGCAAAAAAGGGTTTAGTAAGCACCAGAAAAACAATGCCATTACCATAAAAATGCCCGCTTGGAAGAAAATTACTGGGCACATTAAGTATTTCGGAGAATCTCTATACATTTAATTTTAAGCAAAATCAGAGATATTTTTATATACAAGCAAATTCTTACACTGGAAATGTATATTCCCCATATTGTGACAAATGAAATGAACCCGGTCAATAAGCTACTTTATATTGGATTGGAACACGAGAAAATAGGAAAAGGTATCCGTACAATATTCCTCAATATAGCCAAGATTTTTTTTCATTTTGCAGTAAAAAGTATGAGTAGCAGACAAAGAGGGTATTTTTTCCCCGTCTGTTTTCGAGTTATATACGTAAACATGATGAAGATTTGTGTATCTCTCTAGCTAACCATCAGAACGAATGTTTCACTTGTCTGGTTATACTGGTTATGTGAACTGGTAGTATAAACTTTTTTTTTTTTTGCAAAGGTCTGAATAAGCAAACCTACGCTAGTGGTCTCGTTCCAATAACCAGTGGTCTTACATGGTTCACTGCCTTCTGGAACGTCGTCATACTAAGTATTTCATTGAACCGTTTCTTGTTCATAGTTCACCATATGAACAATGCGGAACAGGGTCCGGTGTGACCAACTCTGTTTTTACTCAGAAGCAGTTATGATATGATACGATGCGGATCACTTGAATTAGTCGAAAGAAAGTAAGTTGATGGCTGATAAGCCATAGGATTATTTATATTTCTTCAATCGGAATAGATTGGGATCACCAGAAAGAGGGAAATGCGTAAAAAGGAGAGAAAAACGTCATACAAACCTACATACAAAAGGAGAAAGCTTTATACATTATCATTATTATTATTATAGGCTCCACCAGTTCTTTGATTTCAGCTTAGTCTCCTTAACTTTATACCCCACACAACCAACCAGACCAGTAAATCAGTCTTTCTCTGTAATCAAAAAGCACAAGTGAAAAATTGTCACAGCTCCAGCAACAAATCATGCGACATCGAAAGAAAGCAAAAAGGATTGGTAGCGGTAGTATACTATAGAATTGAACTAGTTTTGTTTAGCAGTAGTAGTTAAGAAAAATATATGAGGCTGAATGGCAGAAAAAAAGGAGAAAAGTTGATTTGATCTATTTCTTCAAGTGCTTAACATGCAGTGGAGCAACTTACGCCACCAAAAAACTTACAAGTCAGTAACAGCAGGAGCAGATTACGAGAGTAGGCTGTCCTTTTACATAATACAGTAAAACGTCATCGAATTACAGTCACTACGTATTCAATGTCTGTCGATGATATTTCATGGAGCAAAGAATGCCCAAGGATTTATCCTATTTCTTATTCTTTTGTCTGCAGATTTTGCAATGCTGTTGCTCCCACGAGGAGACTGCAACGTTCATTTAGTTTGAGGAGAAATGCATGAATCATGGGAATGTGAATGAAGAAGGAGAAATCGAATGAAAATATAGGAACTGTATATATTTTACAAGTCATAATGTACTTTCACACGAGAAGAAAGATAAGACATTGATGTAAAGTATCGTAAAGTTGCATCTTTGCATGCATGCAACCCAAACACTAAACTACAAAGGAGCCGTTAAGAACAGAGCAAGAAGTAAACTAAAAGGAATGAGAGCAAGGAGCAGAAAAAGAGCTCTCTTTTGGATAATATATAATCTATCAAAATAAAACTCACTTCTACTCCAACTCAGTCTCAGTCATCTCGTGTTTTTATGGATGGTGTGCTGCTAGTTCCTTTAGTTCTTCTCTTCCGAAGAAAAGTCGGAGGAAGGAGCAGAAGAAAGAAAGAAAAGGAGACAGAGCTCTCCAATCATTGAACAAGTTTTTGGGATTCTGTTTCAAAAGCTTGAAAATGGTGTTGGTGTTGATCTTACCAGCCATTGAGAAGTGCTTGAGAGCATCTCGTGAACAAAATTTATATGTATTGGCTTCTACAAGGCTTCTCCCATGCACGAACAAGTTGCGTAAGTACAGTTGAGTGAGATATAGCACTATACTAATGCATCTGGAAGGGAATAGAGCACGAAGAGGAGCAAAAAGCTTTTTTTTGCAGGAGGAGAACTGAAAACATAAAAGTTTGAGGAGCAGAGACTGGAAAAGCATGCGAAATAACAGTGAATTTTCTTCCTTGAACGCAAAGAATTATTCTAGGGACGATCTCAAAATAACGGTTAGAGAGAATGAAAAGATATCAGGAGCAGTTGTTCTAGTCATCCATACACAGTTATCAAGTTTAACATGCCCGGATTTTTTGGAGAAAGGGAGCAGAGGAAGAAGGAAAAGTCGGCTCGGCGGATGATGACGTGCATACAACTGGGCTCGTTCATGGAAGACAGAAAAATGGTAACTTGGCTTGTACTCCGTATCACCATATCATTCTATAAAAATCCTCTGTATTCCCATCTAACCGGAGTAGCAGTAGCATTGTAGATTGTCAAGAAGAGAGTAGAAAATCATCACATCACACAGATAAAGAACCTGCTTTACTATTCCAACCAAACCTCTGCATCACATCTTTTGATTTCATGAGAAAGGAAATGGAACTGTGACTTACATTTTGTGAGAAACCATAATATCCTGCATTTCCTCTCTCGTGTCCTCTCTCCCCTTCCCATGAAATATACGCACAGAACCGAGTCTGATAATCATGATAAAATAAAAAGTAAATCAGGCTAATAAGGCCATCAAGCATTCCGAACTGGCTCCAGATAGAGACAGCCGGACGAGCCCACATTATTTGTGTCACAATCACAACAACATTTTGTCAACGTGGGTGTGTGATGCATGACGGCTGACGTGCCCATATATGATCAAACTTCAGTTTTCTAGGTAAAAAATTGTGAAGATTTCAATAAGATTACTTTCGAATGTCGAAAATGTACCAATTGTTAACTATTTACATGCCCGGGACCAATTTTAGTAGTTTTACCGCAGTATCTTTGTCATAAGTTCTGTAATATCTGGGTCCCCCCTGTTCTGTGAAAATATTTGATCAAATGAGAGTGTTGTTTTTCATCTATAGAAATCACCTGCGCAAACTCTACATGCACA
The DNA here is from genome assembly GCA_001718145.1 of Orchesella cincta. Lineage (NCBI taxonomy): Eukaryota > Metazoa > Arthropoda > Collembola > Entomobryomorpha > Orchesellidae > Orchesella > Orchesella cincta. Next base: position 66,770 of record LJIJ01000383.1, read on the forward strand.
ACATTTAAGTTTTGAAATCTCGACTCTGTCAATTTTTTAGGTTCCTCAATTTCAGCTGTAAGGCATGCATGATTCCTGAAATTGTTCCTAACATTGTTAAAACGTCATGTACTAGCAAATACCAGCATGAACATCGGTTTTTGAATTTTGCAAACAGTTTGGCTATATTGAAACCTTTGCCGTTTGAGTTTGCGCAGGTGTATTTCTATAATTTTGAAAAAATGTTCATTATTTGATAGATGGGTATCTCAGAACTTACGATTTTGCTTTGCGTGCAGAAAAGATACCCTATGGAAAACTTGAGAGGATAGCTTAAAAACATTTTGGAGTTCCAAAATAGTAATTTGTACATACAATACCAGGTAAGACTGAATTAGCAGCAACGTAAATATAAAGTGATCCCTAAACTATAAGCACAAAAGTATTTAAATTTGTTTTTCTGGAATTAGTAAAGTAAATAAGTAGATGTTTCGGTTGGTTAAGTTAAAGAGTAAACAAAAAGCTTAGTTCACAATTTTACAACACTTTTTTTTATTCTGAGAACAGCAGCGTTGTTGTGTATTCATGAAGCTCCATATATGTACATATAAATTCATACTTTTAACAAACACAATGAAAGAGAAAGACGTTGGGATTAATGATTGGCCGGGCCTCCATGAGGAGAATATATACTACTATGCACATTTCTTTCCAGCAATAATGCACTGCAATGCTCTGCACTCCCATTAAATGAATTGGGGAAAGTGGGAGAAAGTAATTTTATAAATTGCTGCGTAGACAGGGAAGCCTACCACCACCCTGTTCTTGGGAGACAGATGTATTGTAAGTTACATAACATAACAGGCTAACACTAACGTTCTTAAATATACATGCCATGTATCTTTTTGCATCGTACTCCAAAAACTTCAACCCATTTCGTATTCAATAACATTTCTTATCCGCCCTCTTTTCCCTCAATAGGAAATGATTTTACAATAGGCTGTCAGACAAGAGAAAAAAAGTTGGAGTTAGTTTTTCTCTCCAAGAGAAAACGAAGAAGAAGAGGCTTTATTCAGTCGTTGGTTTAGTGTACCTACTTACAGTACACTTGAGGGCGAGGAAATAAATTATTTTTTGCAAGAGGAAATGAGAATGTCGAGTAGCATGTCTAAAAAGATATGGTACATGTGGAGTGCAGAGAAAGAAAAAGAAAAGTTTCACTTTTTTTACTTGATCTCCGTTTCATCAAAGAAAATCCAAGTTTTGGCGAAAATGTAGTTAGCCTGAGTGAGTACCGTATTCCAAGTAATATATAAGCCAGACCAGATCCAGCCTATTTTCTATACCACTGACATAGACACTACATGTTGTTAACCCTTTGAAGTCAGCCCTATTAATAGAAATACGTTCCAGTAATCTATTTATGCCATTTTACTTCAGCTACTAATCCTTTCACTTTAGCTGAAAGTTTTGTGAAAAAATAATACCACATACATTGGAAGAGCTGGAGAGAGAAAGTTTGAAAGAAAGGCTTTTGTGATGTGATACATTCACATTTTTACAAGAGAATTTTTCTCAGATTTTCATCCACATTCCTTTGTCCTTCCCCACCATCTTCATAACAGTCGGCGAAAGTGTACTTGAATCAAATGAGGTGTTCAAGTAAATATGTTTTAGTCAAATGCACAAAGTAGGCTTAAAAATGATATGATTCTGTGTCTCTCACTGGTTGTCAAACAAATAATCTCAAGCAAGGAAATCTTGAGTCAAGACGGGAGTCTCATCAAAGACACAATTTTTGATGGTTTACTTCCTTTCTAAAATGTTTACCAAGAAGTCGGGTCGTGCGTCAACTCTCTCAAGCTCCAGGTATGAAAGACAAAATGTGATGCACAACTTCTTTTCATCACGTTCACATTCATTAAGCTAAAAACCACATTTCTCAAAGCAGTACCAGTTACAAAAGACAAAAAGATTTTATTTTCATTGTGAATAATAACGCCTTTTTTACTACTACGTACTACCGTGTGCATAGGGCATTATGCTTTATACCATAACCATACCTAAGTAACCATACATAACTCAAAGTGAAGTTGCCCGAATGCATTCATTGAAAGGATTCTCTGAACAAAGACAAAAAGAAGATTGTATGAATTTCTCAGCCTGACTCACATACATATGTACATTCATCTATGAAGCAGTGGCCGCTTGCAGAGTTGCCACATTCATTATTTGCATTGCATGCATTTATCTCAACCAGCGTAGAGCTTGGCGTTGGCTTAATAGCAGTCATTAATAATGACCCGAAAGCAAATTCATTATTGTGGCAGAGTGAAAATTATTTGTGCAATTTAGTTGCCTCTTTTAACTCGGGGATAAAAAGGATGGGCATGTGCTCACATGAATGTTCAAATTACAATAAAAATACAACTCAACTTTACATAGTGGTTTGGAGCCAGAAGAGCATATGCATATAGTTCCATGTCATTATATTAATGCTCCAGCACCATAGCCAAATAAGGACCCGCCTCACAAATGTTGATGAATGCATTAATGCGGCCATAACTTATGTTCGGGGGAAGTAATTACTTGTACGCATGAATGGTAATAGGCAAGTCGGACTACACGGAGGAGATAGGATCGAAGGAGGAAGTGGAAAATGTTTGAGGAAGCTTAATAGAGATTTATTTTGTGGGAAAACATGATTTAAGCTTGAGTAAGCAAAATAAACATAAAATGTCCCGTATAAACTTAGTGAGCTCCTTGTTAGTTAGCCTGTCTGCTAAGATATGATATATCCTTGTATTATGCAGCAAGCAGCATTGTAATTTGTGTTATCTTGGTGGCTGGTGGACATACTGAGTTCTCCTCTAGAAAAACCAAGTGCTAATATTTGCTCATAATTTTTTTTGCCAAGAAATTCTGACCATTTTTAAGAACCTACGTTGGGGAAAAAAGGAAGCCAATTATGTCATAGCCGCTCAACAATATTAATATTTCATGGGAGGAAATGTTTCAATTATTTAAATAAAAGGTTGTGAATATGTATGCGCCTAACTGTTTACTCAAAATTATTTTTCCGCAAAAGAACAAACAATCCGGAAAATACACAATTTATCAATGTTGTAATAACATGGTGCGATAAGCATATAATGTAATATGGATGTACGTATTTCTTATAAAAATATATATACCAATTTCCTTGCAGAGCCAAATCTGATAAACATTTTTGTAGCCCAAAAAAATCCGAAAGCAAGTGAGAACTGACTTTTTCTCCCTAATTAAATCACCATATCTATGCTAATCTGCAGTCAAAAGTCTTACAAATCTCTCGTTTGCTATTCATGAGTTGCTCAAAGCGAAAAATCTTAAATGACAAAACGGTAAATCAACCCAGATCTTGGGGGAATGCAGTAAAAGACGGCTTCTTAAATAGGAAGGAATGCACGTAGAATAAAATTTAGTGGTAAACTGCACGCTCTGGTCATGGCTGTGCTAACTACATAGCTTCTTCGAAAATGACAAAAAGTTTTCATTCTATGAAATCGTGATGGAACAAAAGCTTGGCGCCTCCTCTGGGTCCTTCTCTTCTTCCTTATGTCATGCCAAACGTCACTGTCAAAAGGAGTACATTGTTGGAAGATAGCTACAAATAATTTTGCTTTATCCATAGCCAACACAAGATCATCAGTCTACTCCTGCTGCGACAATGTGCTAAACAAAAATAAAAATGTGTTTTTGCCACATGTGCATCCATACGATAATTTCTGAGAAGAAACAAATATCAGGATGAGTATGTATGGTTTGTACTTCTTATTACGATTCATGAGACTGCTTCCATATTCTCAAGGAGTTCTTTAACGGAGCATATTTCTTTGTCAAAAGATAGCAAGTACCGGGAAGGAGAACTATACTATAGGTTGCTTTCACGTTCCAAAACATGACTAAAAATGGACAAAATGCGCTCCAAAAAGGATTGCAAGGTTGGGGAGAGTGTTTTTATGTAAATATCTAGGCTTCCAACCTCATTTTGCATACATATTTCTTGTTACTGTTGTTTCCCATCTTATCCATATCGCTAAGAAAATATAGATGCATCTTTTATACGAAATAAAATCCAAATGCGATAACTTGGCAGCAACCGAGCCTACTCTGTTATCATCTGTTTCACAACATCATACAATATGCATATTTCTAGGTACTCCATCCATGTACACATATTACAATTTATCCAACCATACAAAATCAGAATTCATCATTCCGTTCTCAAGAATTGAGATGAGATTTCTTGTTCTCATTTTTTCAGCATCGTTCTTTATTAGAATTCTTTACTTTTCACTCATCAAATAACAACAACCATGAACTTGTTGGAGTAGATGCAGGTTGAAAACTTTTAGAAACAAAAAAGTTCCCAAAAGCAACGGTAATCAAATATGCGTGTCTGCTACGCGTAATATGGACTCTAATACTATTATGCGCGGAGAATAAATATGCACCCAGTCCCGGGCCACTTTATTATAAACCAACTAACTTTTTTTCCACCATGTGCGTTTTGAATTAAAAACAAGGAGGATAACTTTCCATGCTCTGGTTATAAATTATTTTTTTTACAAAGTATATAATATGCAGCAGGAGAGTGAAACTGGAGCGTTTCCCATTTCCATATGTATAAATGCAAACACAATGCATAAAATTCATGTTATCTGGCCACACAGAGTTGAAAAAGTAAAGTAGCTGCGTGTGTGAGAGTGATCCAGCCAGTAGTCAACTCTGCAATGAATTTAAGTAAGGTACGCGCTCCATGTTTCGTTTTTTGGTTTGGTTTTTTCCTGTGCCATATTTTTATGTACATGTCTGCAGAATAATAAAAAGGTGGATGACGATCTAAAAGTGTGATTTTCCTATGTAGACCAAGAAAACAGGTTCTCCATCTCGTTTCCGACTTCCCTTGAAAGTGCTTTGATTCTGGGGAAATCACTTGTTATAAGACTTCTTTCGCTTTCTCATTTTTTCATGTAGGTAGACCTTCCTACTGTAAATAGGTAGGGATCTCGCATCACCGACTATCAAGTCAAGTAGCCTAGTTATTGTACAATATACTGACAACAACCACGACGCATCCTTCCAGCTCCAACCTCCTTGGAAGTACATAGAAAGGGTGGATAATGTGTAGGTATTCCTTAGTCTTTTTGTGAGAAAGCTTTTCCAACCAGCTGAGAGTTTTGAGATGGTGGCCGTTACCAACAACATCCTTTGAAGTTCTCCGTCATGAGTAAAATGGCATGGTAGTGATGTGATGGCACACATCTGATGAGAAGAAAATCCTGTCTGTCTGCTTTAAATTAGCATTCTGTAAAAATAAAAGTTTTTTCCCAGCTTTCTGCCTCTGCTCCTTCGTACAAAAACTCCCTATAAAATGCAAGACAGGATTCGGCAGCAAAAAGAATCCTCTGAGAAAAGGCTTAAATCAAAGTATATATATATATATATTCGACATTTTTCTCTCAGAATGGTTTCTATAATGCAATGTAAATGTGAGCCAAAGCGGTTCTCAATCCAGAGCAATATGCTATTTTATATTCGTCATCGTCTGGATTGAGTCTTGAGTCAACATAAGAATATCTCTGAATATCATAAAAGAGGAGGAGATGAAATACGTTCTCAGTTAAGACTGAAATACAAAAAAAAAAGATCCTATATATGGTATAAATGTCATTGAACAAGTATATTTCTGCATGTTGCTCCTCTTCTCTCTCCCAGGTTCTATTGCTTTATGCCGCGTTGTTTCCCCAAAAAATGACGAGAAAGAGAAGTAGCACTTGGCAATCCAATGTGAGTCTCTTTCAAGTGCACTCGGCTTTTTTAAGCGGACAACTGCTCTGGCAGACAGTTTTTTATGATGTCATTATTGCCATAAGAAAGCCAGCGCAAAAACACATTTGTTCGCAGATTTTTTTCCAAGAGAGAAGTGGACCGACATCATGTCATTGTGTATTAAGTAATTCTAATGAAAAGCAAGGACAAAAACATGGGTCCAACTTAATACCGTAAAAATATACAGTGTTCACGACTTTTTTTCTGTAGACAGTGCAGTGCATTGTATTGTTAGAATTTAATGAAACGGTCTTTTCCTGGTATTAATATTAGAAGTACTGTAATTTGGAAATAACAACTGTTTTACAGAAAACACAGTCAGACACAAACACAAGGATGGTGATGCTATTCATACATACTGTTTCATTTTAACAGAGCATTATTGAGAAGGAAAAGGATGTCATCATCATCATCATCAACTTCCTACATAATGTGAGATGATGCTGGCTACACAAAAAATCGTTAATATTGCATTGACACTACATTGACAACGGGAGAGATAACGAGTTATGCGAGTCGACACTGAGGATTTGCGCTGGATGGAAGACGATTCCTTAATGGCTCCTTTTTTGGCCCTTGTTCCATTTTATTATACGCATATAAATTTCGTCTTTTCCAAGAACAGAGGAGTAGAAAGGCAGCAGTGAGCAGAATAAAACTAATAATGGCACTGGTTCGTATGTTGAGCAAATGTTTTATCAAACCGACATATTTTATCAATCTTCATTCATATTATTTTTAGGCATAATGTGCAACGCAAATAGGGACAGAAGCGGGTTCCTTCACTGACAAGATGTTTGATGGAAGTTTCATGTTAGAATACTTCCCGTTGCTGCAAAAAGCTGGATTTGTATTGAAGTCGTTTTATCAGCTAGAATTCAAGCTACGAATTATCTACTTTATGTCTTTCGAATACAGATATTGACAGAAACGATGCAAAAGGGCTTTTCGTACACAAGTCTTTTTGTTACGGGATTGGTCGGGTTTGTCCTTGCTTGCAACAATTAATCAGTCAGGTAGCGTATCCAGGAGGTTGACCAGTTGCCACCTTGCACAAAAACGAGCTGCCAAATTGTTCCGTAAAAGAAAAAGATGCATTTAATGTAGTCATTCGTGACCTCGTCGTCACATCCTCAACATTTGTATCATGGCCACTACAATTTGTACTTATGCAGACATCCTCAAAATAACAGGCTTGGAAGGAGCACTTTAAATACACATTTTATTGGCTCCCATCACATACGATGGAGCCTGACATAAAAATGATAAAAAATCCTGTGGTACAAGACATTAACCTCCTAGGAGCCAAACCTTCTTTTACATTCTGTGCCAAAACCATTTACAGAAGTAGACTCCATTAATTTTGCATCAGTTTCGCTTGATGTGTAAATATACATGAGGAAAAGCTCCGTTGTATAAATGTTATATGATCTGTATTTAACTTATTAAGGAAGGAAAGGAGCTCCATTCCAGATACAAATCCATTCTGGGAGAAAGCAGCTTCTGCTATACTCAGATAAAAAGGAGCAACTGTACTTTGACTTTCACCAAAAGTGTTTGCACAAGAGGCAAGGCCAGCAAGATATAATGTAGCTTGTCTGGAGCTCACTTAATACAAAATATTACAAGTACCTCGGTTCCTAGATTTTTTTCTAGTTTGCTTTCTCCTCAACCAAGTCTGGAAGAGAGAAAGTTAAAAATTGATTTCCCTAGAATTACGAGCCAACCCAGAAGCTTTGCGAAAAGTTGAGAACCTCAAAGGAAATGTATTTTTAATGATGTAAGTAAGACTGTCTGGCATATAAGTATTTGGGTTACTAAAATAAGCAGAGCAGGACCAGCGATCCTGCTCATTTTTCCAAGGGTCTCTCAAGGCATTTATCAGTTGAGCACGTTTTACTCAAGAAGAGCAGACGAGACATCCCCATTCATTATACTGCAGCTTGATGCATATTCTTGCAATACAATAATTTGTCCATTCAGTTCTCTCGAGGGTTGCAAGATGTTCGTTGGTCATTTACAAAGCATGTTGGAGGCGAGAAGTTCACAAGTGAAATCAGCATACCATTATTTTATGTATGGAACATTTTCCACCATAATTTGTTAGCCCGCACCTCCTGCGGTGAAGTGGAGTGTGATATTTATGAGTGTGAAACTGTGAAATGGGTCAGGCGCTGTGATCTTATGCCGTCCAATTCCAACACTTGTGCGTGATGTGATACTGTGAACAACTTTGCATGTCAAGGACAAATTGTACTTGAATATAACATTTTAATCTGATTTCATTTCCATTTCCTTACCTTATATAATTTTCTTTTAGTATTGTTTTAATTGATTTCATTTTCATTTCCTGCGCCTCCTTCAATGTCATCCAGTTTGTATTTTGTTGGAGAAACCTTTGCTCATTTTGAGCTAAATAGTTGTTTCGTATTTAATTTCCTTTTCGAACGTTATTCTAATTATGTAATAATTATTGCTATTTACGCTTTTAATTGTTTTGTCTAAAATGTGAGATGAAGCTTTCAAGTGTTGACACATTTTGCAAATGGGAAGAAATAAGCACAAACTGTCATTTATTTACCTCTTCTTCTTGTTCAAAACCTGCCAAAATGTTTGCTTGATTTGAGCGTAAAGCTCTTGCGTGTAGTGAATGAAACTGAAGGGGTTTTTACAGCTCAAGCCAGCCTAGTGAACCGACGAATGGGCACCTTTTACCATTTTACATTTGTATTTTTCATTCCTCTTCCAGAATGCTGAGCACTGAGCTGACAAGAAAAGGTTCTAGTTGTAGGCAAACGTCTTCCAGCTTCCAACGTGACCACATGGCTTTTTATATGAGGGAAATCACAATACCTGCTTTTGTATTGCTGGAGGAAGAACACAATAATATAATGGGGTATATAGCACCGTCACAGTTACGGACTTGCGATCCCACAGAAAGCAAAAAGCATCACATGGCAATATTCTTGCTGTCTCCTTATCTTGTCCACCATGTCATTTCATTTTCTTCGGTGGGTTGTGCCAGAAATGACAGTCGGAAGAAGTATGAAACAGGCTTACTTCCTACTCCAACTATTTTTATGCCCATATATATTTTGCTTGAAAAAATCTGGCTGTTACTCAAAACGGCTGTACACATTGACATCATTGGATTGCACGCTCTCACAAGGGTACACCCGCAATATGCAACACCAGCAACTTTTTTCATTTATCTTCACAATATCGCATGTTACTTTATTTACGTGACATTTGGGATATTGTGATGCTTGCTGTTAGCTGTAGAAAAAAACTTGGTTTTAATTCCAGGAAAATAGGAGGGAAGCGAACTTAAAGGCTTGATAGAAGCAGAAGCTTTCAGAAAATATTTTGTGTTGTACTTTCTTTTAAAAACAAGATATTTTAAACCAAGTGGAGTAAATCCGTATGAACTCAAGAAACGTAGATTTACGTTCTGAATCTTCTGTCACTTTGGAGGTTGCAAGGACGGTGTCACTCTACCATCGGCGATTAAATCCCTACTATACACATATATTTGATATAGAGATAGGGTTACGTCATCCAGTTTCTGCACACATCTACAGTGCCGATATTCCCTACGATGGACCTATATGTGCACAATATTATTAATGTACATATTATATTTTAGGTTGTCGTGAAACATAACCTTTAAGATTCAATATTGAAAAGTAGTTTTTGCAATTCTCAAGCACTTTAAAATTTACTCAATACATTACATTGCACTTGATTGATTATTAGATTGAGATTCGAGATTGATTACACCCGATGCAATCAAATAGCACCGAAAGCGTTTCAAAATGTGTGCATGTGCGCATCTATCGGCTAAGCTGCATAAAATATTTCGGTCAATGTCAGTAGGTACTCATGCGGTCCATTCATTTTATCAACATGAACGAAAGCCTTCCATTTTGCATACAAAAATATTAACCCTGAATCGATTCCCATTTTTATATTGATACACACTCCTATTATTGCTCCCACATTGTATTGAGATTAGTCCATTCAACGCAGCAAAATCGAACAAATTCCAACAACAAACTTTCTCCACTGTTTATCAGTATTATTTTTTATCCCCACTACATATCTTCCATTATCTTACACACATCTCCAGCCTCTGCCAACAAGATTCCAAACAAAGGAGCAGATCTCGGCCAGACTTTGTATGCGGCTCCTCGCAACACGCAAACTTGTTTCTTGCTTTTCTTCTTTTGACCTACTAATAATCTTATTTGGTAACTCCAAATAGAAGAAAACTAGGTACATACTACGCTAAGCGTTCTTGTTATTTCCCTTAAAACTACAAGTCATGAGGGAGACGTTCATTCTTTCCAACAGCTTTCTTTTTTCTCGTTCCTCATCCAAGTCTAGTCACAAAATGTCCCAATGGTCCTTATCAGTTTCACGTACGCACAATACCATGCCTCCTCAGCACCAGAATGGTTGATGGTACGGACGGGAAAGCAATATGGAAAAACGAAGCAAGGAAGGTCCGTCTGGACTGATAGTTTTGCTTGTCCTTCCTAACAACTATTGATATCAATCCTTTCTCCGTGAATCTTTTTCCTTTTCACTGGCCTTGTTCGTTGACTTCTATTCCACACAGCCATACTCTATGCATTTTTGGATGGAATCACTCGAGATTTTTTTTACCAAAACATGTATATATTCTATACTATGCACATATTATAGAAAATTATACGAAGAGCGTATAATAATAATATTATGGAATCGCTCATCACAAGTTATGGTCTGAATTTATTTCCCATATGGGACAAAACGATGCCATTCCTGAATTAATACAGTTTTTTGTTTTACATCTAGATCCGCAAGAGTTGAGGATAGATATTGTATTAAAGTGTCTCGAGTAATATATGACGTAATACTGAGAGAAATAGCCATAATATAGAATATTACCGTATGCACCTACTCTCCCTACTTGCGGAATATCGTTCTCCAAGTCGAATCAAATGGCCTCTAAAAAGACAAGAGAGATGAAATAAAGCTAACAATAAAACCGGCATAAAATATACCGCCAGTGAAGGAAACCATTCATCCACTCCACTCTGTTGTACTCACTTACGACAACCAAGAAAACTGCCAACGCCACTCCTCTTCCTTCCTAGTGCTTCTATTTATTTTTACCGAATGAGCAAAACCTCACTCTTTGTTTCAGTTTTAAAAGGTTGCGACTCCAGACTCTCTACTGTGATACATCATGGTACGGAGACAGATGGAAAGTAATGTATTCTAAAGATTACGATCCTAATCAAAATAGATAACAATGGGTGGGAACAATAAGATACAATGACGACTCAACATTGATATATATAAGTTAGTTGTATATATCACTGTATATCTTTTTTTCGAGCTGTGATGAGTTGTATATGGTTCCAGTGTCTGATTTCTTGAAGCCTCATGGAGAAAGGACATCAGACCACCAATCGTTACAAATTTTATCTTCTTTTTTGTCTGATTCATGTGTGCTAGACCAATAATGCTGGTGGCTGTCGTATTACGACGTTGGGATAAAGGATAAAAAGCGTGAAAAGGAAAATATATATAGATTGTTCTCAGCAACGCTTCCGCGTGACTTGTTATGATCACACATGTCCAGTTATGACGATGTCTTGACATCTTTACTGACACTAGTATTCCGGCTAACATTTTTAGTGCCAAGGCAGGATACACTTCCGGACAGAAAGACACAAACTTGCAAGAGATCAAGACAAAGTAACGACTCCAAGTGTCGCTATATAAACGTCTCCATTTTCCTTTTAATTTTGATAGGAATTTCCAGTCAAGCCTTAAAAAAGAAACTCTAAGAAAGTTCAATAATATGACGCATCTAGCGGAAACTTTATAGAGAGCGTAGGAAGACATCAATCTAATTAACAACCGGTTTTACACACTTGAGACACCTAAAAATAGAAGCTGTGTTAAACTTTTTTGCTCACAATCCCAAGATTGTCATGTTAAATAACAAAGACAAGCATTGGTATGGAATAATGAAATTTTGGAAACTCCTTTTTAATTTTGTGACAATACAAAACTCCCAAATTTTTGTTTGGACTTTTATAACACGACAAAAACAACGTGGGAGAGAGATGAAGGGGAAGCAATGAGTAGTTTTAGTTTCATTGTGTTGGAGTTGTAAGTTGGATGTCATCAAGGACAACAGCAACAAGACTAAAATGAGAACAGGAGTTGAGCAGCATGATATGGGTTGGTATGCATGATATTAAATAACTTGCAAAAGTATAAAAGCTCAACCTGCGTTTTATAACCGTCTTCTGCATACTTTATACCTTTCTTAATCCCACCAGGAGGTTAGTGAAGCCAGCCTAGTTTAGATTACCATATTTACTCAAATTGAGTTCAGGAGGAGATGACGCATAAAAGCGTCTCGGGCTTGGGTAGTCCTTAATCTGGTGAGATTTCATGGATGCTTTCAAAGTGTTTTTTCGGGGTTATGAGTTAAAATAAATAAAACATTCAGCCACCCCTCTTCTTACTGTGGCAATGAGATTACACAATTTCAAAATACCACTTTTGACTACGGATTTCTACCTTCTTACCATATTATTATGGATTTGGATTTTCTGACACAGTTTGGAAGAAAGTAAGCTTCCACTAGAAACTTGGACATGGCAGCTGGAAGTTGACAGTTTTGACCTATTTAATATTTCTGAGGGTTTTGCGTACGACATTGCGTTTACTTTCTTAAAATTGTTTCTTGTTGGTAGTTTGGTTTTGGTAAGATACATTTTTGCCAAATAGTTTAGCAAATTTTTGGAGCAGAATAATTCACGATTTCTGATTTGCGTGTTTGGACTAGTTTTGAAAGTAATTCCAAGTCAGTTCACCAAACCTTCAACTTCAAAGCAGAGCTTTGTCAAGGGAAATGGGCAGAAATGTAAAGGAATTTGAAAATGGGTTGAGTACCCTTTCGTAAAAATTGCAAGTCTATCAAACCAACTTAGTATTACTGTTTGCTTTCATGAGAAAAGCTGCACTTTCCAAAAACCTTCAATCTAGTAGGTATATAATACAATCCTTTCTGAGAAGCATTATCACTTCACACTTGATTCCTCCATGCAATGTGAACTTTCAACAAAAACATTATGCTTCAATTCACTCCGATTGACTATTACTAATTAGCTCATCTTCATTTGCAAGTTCCAAACACTTTGAATCAGACAAGCTTGAAATTTAAGCATTATAAAGCCCACCAGGAAAACTCAGAGGATTACTGTTTTTATTCAACAAAATGGAAACAGGCTGACAACAAGTTGAAGTGTGCGAATTTTCATCTCCATCACTCACTTTTGTTCTTTCCGGTTGGGTGAGCAGTTTTGCATTTCAAAAACACAGTTTTCTTTCACGACGAGTTAGCAAATTGAAACGGTACAGCTATTTACATTTTAATTAGGTTTAGCACACACTCTTTCCATTTAACATTGTATTTAGAAAGAAACTCATGTATATCAAAAGATTAGTGTTTTTTGCATGTTCAAATTTCATCTGGCTTGGCTGTTTGTATAGCTATCATCACATCAAGTAGGTATGTGTGTCGTCGAACGTGTTACTAGTTTTTTCTTTCTTGTTTTCCCATGGGAGACGATACAAGTTCACAAAGGATGTCATTCACTTGCTACTCGACAGTTTTTTATCGCATTCCCATTTGTATTCTCTTGTAATGTAATGTGATAGGTTTGTTATCTTAGGGGATATAGAGACAAATCTAGATGACTAAGGTTTGAAACATGAGACGCACAAAAGTAGATTATAAAACAAAGGATTAACTTCCGGGTGTATTTAAACGGGTTGGCGACAGCTGCTGCTTGGCGATCAAGTGTGTAACGCAAAAAATGCATGCGAATTTGTTTTTGTATATTTGTTGTTCTTAGAAAAGCCAATGTTTCAACGTTTGATGATCATCATCAACGCTGAGGTTTGTAATGAACACAAAGAGAAAGTAAGGAAGCAGATCAATTGTACAAGAGAGGGAAAAGATGAAGAAATTATGAAGTGGGTATAGGAGCTAAATGTCATACTCATGAATTGAAATGAATAGGAAAACGAAGACTCATAAAGCTCAAGCTATAAACCATAAAGTACATGCATATTGTATGCCTCTAGTATTGTAACGCGTTGTCGTTACTCTGGTCTGAAAGCCGGTAAGTCAAAGAGGGGAAGAGAAGTCCTGGTGAAACTCCAGCCGTTAATTTGTAATCCAACCGAGCCGAGCCCTGCTTTAATAGCAATAAAAGAGCTTAACTTGAGCAATTACGGTGGAAATAATTTGTCTCCCAGAAAATAATGGGATGGAAAAGAGGTCGAAAGTTGGGGGAAAGAGCAGAGTCATCAGTAAAAACCGAAATAGTAAATGGCAATAATATGAAGGCGTTCTCTCGTTGGAGAGTGACACATTGTGGTGAATTTTCAAGAACAGATAGCAAAGAAAGTACGCAAATGCAGTTAACCCAACTTTAGTACTCTTCTCTACTACCGTCATTTAACAAAAAGTTTATATCAAAACATTTCTCACAGAGTTTATTTTATGCACGGCAATCTATCTCTGGTGCTTACAAACTGGAGAAATAAAAGTGCATACAATGAGCAAAAGTTTTTATGGGTGATATACCTATTTAAAACATGCTTTACGACAATTACGTCTACTTCGGGAACGGGAGTAATCCACTATCTATGCAATAAGTATATATAAATGTTTCTAATAAAAATCCAACTATCGTCAAACCAAACCAAAAGTAGATATTGAAGTGCATCTCACCGTGGCCATTCTTCTTTTGTGTTATTATGTGCCTATTTTCATTTCCTCCACTGTCGGATTTGCATTTTATCGTATGGATGTGCTCATTTCCGTGAATAATCTAGAAACGCACACACAAACCAACATACTTTTGTGAAACGTTTGCTCTTCTTACGAAATGGCGTGTCATGAATGGAACGGGCTCGGCATTTCATGCATCTTACAATATTGACTGTTGACTATGTTCATTTCTTTCCAGCTCTGTTTGGATGGTTGTGCACATTTATCAAAACTAGTTGAGAAAAGAGCAAATTCAAAATATGTGTGATGGGAATGATGCTCATGTACTACTACTTCTTCTTAAGAAAATATAAGACTATTCGTGCCAAATCTGTTGTTACTACTTAAATAGCTGTGTGGCAACGTAAACAGCAGCGGTGGCAGCTGCTTGAGAAGACTGCGGAAGATGAAGAAAAGGGTTGATGGTATTGAAACCATTTGTAAATATTGTGGATTCACGACAAAGATAAGATTTATGGGTGTAGGAGAGCACTGAGAAAACGAGAGTATGCTCATTTTCCCTATATATTTTAGATATAACGATCTGTTGTTGTGTTGAAACTGGGTAAAATAGACACAAAAACATTTAAGCTACGCACATCTGTAACATTGAACGCTAACGCTCGTCTGTTATGGTGCACTAATCTGTAAAGAATTACTAGAATCCTCCTACTTATTTTTGCATTTGTTGTAATGGCTTTGAAAGTAAATATAAACTGGTATATTTTGTCCAAGTCGAATGCTTGACGGTGGCATACATTATGTAGGTAAATACTCCATTACTCATTGTGAGTGTATCCTATCCCAGTTCACAACAACATTAGACTCAAAGAGCCCTACTTAGAAACTAAAGTAGGACCAGAAAAAAAGCCTGGAAAAATGTAAATGTTTTCCCTTCCAGTGCGTCTGACTGAGTAAACTTCGTCCATGGCACATTTTCTCACAGAGAAACAAAGCACCAGCTCAGAATCCCATGCAATGATCTACTTTCTTCAAGTATGTTGGATAGTTCTTCATGCTCGTGTTTTTATAGTATCCTGATGGTCTCCGCCTCGTGACACGCTTCTTCAAGTGTTCAAACCAAAGCCAAAGCCAATGTGAAATGAACTGTGAATGACAGTTTGAAGTTTTAAATGTGAATTTGAATCGAAAGTAGCACACCGTGCAGTTCCGCCTTTGTTGGTTAGGTGGTCCGTGATATATTGTGGAGAATGCTCTCATGTTGTCGTTTTCTCAAGATTTTTTGTTGTATAGCTACTGGAAAAATTGAGTGAATATTATGGAACGCTTCTCAAGTTGTGGAGTGTAAGTAATACCTACTGAAAAAAATGAAATAGGTAATGCAATTCCCTTGCCTTCCTTTCATTTGGAAAACCAACAGTAAGTAAAAAAGCTTGCTTGCTTTGCATGACCCGTATCTCAAAAGGTTTTCACCGAATGAACCTCCTACATTGAGATACGCAACCAAGTTCGCTGCCATTTGGAATGAAACTTGCCATACGTTTGAAAAATATGTCGTTAAGGTCTTACATGTAGGTTTCATTCTTAATAGGGCTTTTTAAAAGCAAAGATATGTTCAAAGGATTCACTTAAGTACTTGTAATATGGGTGAATGTTTGCGAGTATGTCTAATCTAGTAAGAATTTTCACTGGAGAAACACATTTGAAGTGTAATATATACGTAATGTCAAATCTGCCAATATCATGTGCTCTTTTTTCTTACCTTGTTGTGTGCTTCAGCATGGCTTTTGACTTTTTGTAAACTGAGTTGTGATTTCAATAAAAAATGCGTAGATTCCCATACTTAAAGTTCACTTAAGCCTGTCCATGAATGTATGCAAACCCGTGCCAAAACGAGGTTGTTTATATGAATGTACTTAGCTTAGGTATAAGTTAAAATGTGTGTAACGGAGGAATTTGTGCGTTAAAATGATGGGATGGGCGCTTGCCATGCCTCTTCCCTTGTCTTGAAAGAGTAGCTCAGCTTGTTTCCGCACACTGCATTATCCACTGTCACTCCTATTTGTTTCTTGAGCGTAATATTCAGTCTGTGCCAAGAAATGGAATCAAAATGTCTTCAAAGTTTCCTCAACGCTTCGTTTGTACGCTTCCTATTAGGAGCCGAGACTGACACAGTATGACAAGTAATAATGGGAGTAAAAAGCATCAAATGATATGATGATGCCAGAAAAATGTTGCATATAATAATGCTGCTAGACTAGAATAGGGGTATTTACTCAAGGAAGAAACCGAGTTAGTTTTGGCTACGAAATGAAAGCGAGAGTGATATGTTGATGTGATATCTGATCTGAAAATGAGTCAGAGAAGGGCAATTGAAGAGTGAATGAGGAGCGTATAAAATCTCAGTTCAGAAAAGAGTTAAGTAATGACTTGTGTTGGGAGCTGCAAGTGTGGAAAGTGTTTTAGGAAGTTGTTGATGGTCTCCATGTCGGGGATAACTTTGGCAGTTAAGTCCGATTTTGGTTTCATTCTTGAGGCTGGCAGTGGGTCATCATCATCATCATTTAGAGTGTAATTGTATATCCCTTTGTGTTTAGATTTTTATTGGGTTAGCAAGCACAATAGTGATAAATTGAGATTTGTGACTAGTGGCTAGTGTTCTTATTAGAAAACAGCTAAAAACGTAATAGATTTTTATGCGCAAAACTACTTGTAATCTTGTACACTTTAAGTGTGAACATTTGGATCCCGATTCCCATGCACTTTCGGACATCTGGTTCTGGTATTGAGTTGAGTAGAAGTGAAAATCCGCAGAATACTTGGCTCCCATTATTCACGCTGAAAACCGCAGCGGAAGAAAGTAAAAAGTGTATGGTAGTAACGAACAAGCCCAAATTCACTAGACAGTTGAAGATCTGTCCTGTCCATCATAATTTCCCTTGTCTTGTCCTTTCAATTATGTGTAGCAGTTGGTAATAGAGTTATACTAGTCCTGTGGTTTGGTTTGGTAACCCCATGTCATTGTCCAGATTAGCTCACCTCCGGCAGGAAACCTCACCAGAACAACGTGTGTGTATGTTCTGTTGGTGCAATCCCTTCTTTTAGAACAATCATGTCACTCTGGATTATCAACAAGACAATCAGAATCAGATGCTTCTATTTTCTCCGCTAACTCTATTATCCAACTCCAGTTCCACATGCCGGCATTACTGAATACTGTGGGAACAGATTTAATGCTGCATTATCAACCTCGACAAGAACAAGTGTAGCCGTCACAGTAAGAAGGGAACAAATCACAATGCCAAACCCATTATTATTCCTCGAACTCCAGCCTCAACACAAATGGCGTCCAGCTCTAGTAAATGCTTCCTGGAGACCTGGTGATACTTTCTCTGTCTTCATTGCACATTTAGTTATATACTGTTTCTTAATTTGGCTCTTTCACAAATTCTTCCGAGCGTTGACTTCTTCGGTGGTGCTAACCTTTTCAAAATCTTGGAGCACACAACAACTCCCTATTACTTTTATCGTTACTGCAGCTATTGTTGGCGGAACGGTGGGAACCAGTGTTGGGAGCTACTTTGTCTACCGTCGGGATCCTTTTGGTATGCAAATGCTTTACATAAACTATACGCGTATTTATTGAGATGACAGAAGATAACTTTGGAAGAAAGAAACAACTGCATGCATTTTAGTGAATACCCGATAACTTTTATGCAGATAAAAGTAATTCCGGAAAATAGACTCTTGTCATGTTACTTCAACTGTATCATTTGAAACCGTGTAGTTTTATATAAAAAACTGAGGTGTACTTCGTCTCCATGTCGGAAGGAAGATGATGTAGCAAGATAACCTTAAAATTTGTACTTTCATAAAAACGTAGGTATTTGTGTATCATCTATTCATGGCTGACAATATCACATAAGCATATCCGTTAATGTATCATTAGAAGTACTGGCATTAGTTTGGTGAAAACCAAGAGAAAGAATATGCAAATACCTTAAGTAACTTCTTGAGGAAGCGCTAGCATGTTTGTCCCAGCCTATGAATGTATACATGCACGAGGACATCTTCTTTCGCTTTGGGACACATAAAATATTAAAGCCATTTGCATAATGTCTTCCGTAACGAAAAGGAGGAAAGGTAATTCAGGCGAATCTTGTCAACTTTATCTTACGCATAAACACTTTAAAAAAGAGCCGCGAGGAGGATTCTTCCTTAGTCTTGAACATGTTACTTTCCTCTGCGTCCTCCACACTTTTACCTTGAGTATCCTACCAGCTATAAAGATCAGCTTTTGCATAAAGCAGTAAATATGTATGCATGTTAAGCTTTGATATCATAATAATCGCGATATACCTAAGGAAGCATAACATGTACATGTATATCGATGTATGAAAGCATGTACACACATTATCTTGCAAAACTCGATATTCATTTAAGTAATCTCGTCTTAATGGAAAAGTACGGGAGAAAATTTGCAACTTTTTACCTATTGTGTCCATCATCTTTATAATGGCTGCACACAGCGGCTCTGAGTGTGTATCCGTTTCAACGGAACTTTTCTACTTTTGACTTTGCGAAATTCCCTTTGAGTTTTCCACAAGCTTTAGCAGATTCCGCCTGTCTATGGTTTGGAACATTTTCAGCTTTCACTGGGCAACTTTGGTCCTAAGAGAGAGAGCGCGGCTCGCTGTATCGTGTCAAATCTGCCTGACTTAAATGAAGCACAAAAGGGAAGAGGAAAGAATGTTCACTCTTATTTCATAAAAGACTAGTACAACTTGACATTATGAGTGTAGACAGGGTTCTTGAAGTTGTAAAATTTATAAAGAAACAGAGCTCCAGAGGATGATAATAGGAAGCTACTGGAGTCATGTATGTATAGAGGAGGACACAATAGTTGAACAGCGGACGGAAATACAGAAGAAGAGCGGAAAGGAGAAAAGATACATTCCACCCACATTACATTACTGAACTACTTTTTCTTTCTTTGGTGAGGTAACAACAGAGAGGAAAATTGTTGGCACAAAGTGGAATGAACTACTCACTTCTCTCCACATTGTGTTGGAGAGAAAATGCCTGTATGAAGTCAAGCCTCCTCTTTCAACTGTTACTTTAAATTATCAAGCTATACTATACAGAAAGAAAGAGCGACTCTTGGTTTTGCTCTTCTTATCTATCTTTGCGTAAGCTAAAGCTAAATCCTTTGGTGATGGTGAGGAAACTGGAAGAAACAAGGTTATCTTAACAGCCTTTGCAATCAGGAGTAAAAGAGGGGAAAAAATTTTCTCGTTTTTTTTGCTTGTTCTTCGTAGAACCTTAGCTGTTTTAAGTTTATGTGGAGGTTCCTACATATATATAGCCGTTTTATGGCCTTCCCATTTCTGTTCTCCCTCTGATGATGATAGCACACAAGGCAAAATTTCATTGTTCTATTTCGTACTGCACTGCTTCTCTTTTTACTTGTGAAAAATGGCGATAGCAATGCAATCAGGAGCGACAACGACTACGACACACCAAAAAAATAAAAACCAAGTGAAAGTGAAGTAGGCGGTGCAAACATAAAGCAGGTTCAAGTTTCGTGTGGATAATCCTTTGGGAATATGTTGCGAGAAAGCTATGCTTTTATACTATATTAAACTAATAGCATTTAGGTGGTCTGTGTACTAGTATACTGTGTTTTGTGGGCACGCTAAATGTGTAAGGCTATTTTCAACTAGAGAAATCTTAAAACGAACTTGTTTTATAGGGATTAGGTCACTAGTGGTGTGAGCTGTGGACGGTGGTGCTGTTTGGTCAATTTAATCGTGTAAACAATACTCGAGTTAGTTAGGGAGGAAGAATTGGTGAATAAGCCGTATTCTTGGAGCTCTTACTGTGTGTAAACTTTCTTTTATAAGATCTTACGCGTATGTGCGCTCCATTCTTACGTTTTGGGTATAAAAACATTAGGACTGCACTGTACAGATATAAATAGGATAGAAACAGTGGAGGCAGGAGGATCTTGGTAATGAATTGCTCATATATATTGACCGTGACCAAAAATATTAAAAAAGTACGAAACCCCAGAACTTCTTGAGAGTTGTACATTAATCAATGATGAAAGTGGAATAGCCTAATGATGATGATGGCGAGAGGAAGAGGACAATGCGAACTTCACGCTTGAAAACTACGCAATTCAACCAAAATGAACTAGGACACAAAAAGCTACCAAGTTTATCCTCGTCTTGTACAGAAAAAAAGAAAGCAATCTTGTAGGACAACTATGATGTCGTGACAAATGTAAAAGAAAAAAACAGTGGAGGAAAAAAGTTTCTGAGGGGAAAACCTTTCCTCTCTCTCTTTGCAACTACAAGAGCGCTCGTTTAAGGCCAAGTACAACGAATTCAAAATGATAGGAGTATTATATATCTCAAAGAAAATAAAAGTTGTAAGTTGTTCTTGTTGTGTTGAGAGTGGGAGGGAAAATAGACTGACAAGCTTTTTTTTGTGTCAAATTCTCTTCGAGAAAACGACTCAGTTTAGATATTTTACGCACATTCGCTACACCCCAAGACTTTTGGGCAATTTTTTCCAGCACACTTTTTTGGAGGACCGGAGGGGTAGGTAGATAGTAGGTTCACTGGATTGGATAAGTTTGAAGAGGGAAAATGATGATGAGGATGATAGCATCGTATAGTAAAATGGAATGGAACTCCATTATCCATTTTAAAGTTTATTCATCTTACCAGATCACAGGAAAGAATATGTAGGGATCTACAAAAGACTGGTCTCTCTTACTTTCTCAAAGGAAGAAAAAACGACGCTTCTTTTTTTCTTCCCCCAACAAGATGGCTTTTAGTTTTATTATTATAATAAAACAGCATACACAGGGCTCTACACTGCTGGCGTTGAACTATACCACAAAACCGTTTGGTCTATCGACCAGGTCGTCCGTTTTTAGTCTTATCATCGTTAGAGCAAAAATTGGAGCCAGTGTTCATATGCAATCATGATATGATGATGAGATATGAAAGTTGTGTAATATATGCTGAAACGTCTTATGTACTCGTGTATTGTGTTATTTACAAGTGTATGCATATAACAGGGTACTTTATGTAGCAAAAAGGATGATGATGATGATGGTAGCGATTATGCAATCCAATGCAATATGATGATGACCATGACTATGAAGATGGTCGACATCAATACCGAAACATCATGATCATCAACTGAGAAAAGGAGAGGAAGATTGGAAGCATCATTTGGTTGGATGACTACACAAGACAAGTAACCAAATGGAAAAAAGGAAAGAACGAGAGAAAAGGGCGATGATGCGTCCCATTTTCAAAGGGATATCTCAGAATCTGACTAACTGACTGTGTACAAAAGCCCAAAGTGATTCTATGAGGAGAAAGTCATCCCCTACCTATTTTATTTGATGAACTCTTTAGATTGACTGCTGAATTTTTGTAAGCTGTACATACACATGATTGCTAGTGGGTATATGGATTTTGCGTATACCGTTGATATGATATCCCGTCATCTTTTCTCGGGGATTGGATAGACTCAAGAGATGGGATACGCTCGTTCGTACAAAGGATGCTTACTTACATAGTGTAGTATTTACGCATAATATGGTTGGCGTCTTGAATAAAGCTATTTTCTTGTCTTGTCCTTGTCCGTGTTTGCTGACCAGAGAAAGAACCACAATGAGACGGAACAGTGAAAGCCGCAGCAGCATCCAAACATGAAGTGCATACAGAACACAGGTTGGATTTTGAGTTTGGATTGCTGGAGTACTTTCGTTTTTTGGCACAGAAATAGTAGTCATGCAATGCTCATATGGACGACTGGTATTTCTCAAAAGTCTCAAATGAAATTGGAAAACGTGAGCTGAAGCTGAGCTCCGTGGCTGAGAGGTGCTTAGGAAAATAAGGAAATGGGGAGAATAATAGTTTGTGAAGATGAAGTAGTCTTGGCTGTGTAAACACACATGTCACGTGTGTATATACGTGGATGATACATTTACAAATGTGAAAGGATGAATAAACACGGAGGGACGATGATAATATGATGGGATGGTAAAGAATTGGATGTTTATTCAGTCTTATGCATTTATGTATGTAGTTCTTGTGAATAAAAAGAGCCCTTGTGTATCATTGATATCAACTATCTATTATGTAAGTGTTCGTTGCACATCATGACACGACTCGAGGTTTTAGTCTTTTGTAAAGAACGTCCGTCCTATTTACGTTTTCAGCTCTATTTTATTCTAGTCCCAAGCTAGGAAACTACGTGAGCCTGCATAAACCTTGAACGTGAGAAACCCAAAAAGAGTTCTGCTTCCTTCCTCCTCTTGTGTGCATCAGACTATGCAGAGGAAAGTTGTACTGAAAGAGAATTTGCTTTGGAGTTGAGTTCAGGAAGACGGAAAATAGCAAAAATAATAGTGAATCGTATCGCAATCGCAACTGCATCGAGATATCTATTACATCTCTCGGGAACACGGACATGCATTTCATGTGCAGACCTTTTCTCGATACATATTTGTCCAAGGCAAAAAAAAATGTACGTCTTATACACCCACACAATCTTCAATTCTCCTCAGACCAGTAGAATCTACCTCCTCCTCCTCATCATCATCATCCAACCAAACTTCATTCTGCTTGGGAGTAGATGGGTCCTTTAACTACACAACGATAATATCCACGTTTGACGTTGTCTATAAAAACGAATGTATTTTTTCAGCCTACAAAAATGATGTTGTAAGATGAGGGCAAATGCCCGCATCCACAACATAAACGCTGTGACTACTACTAAAACTATATCGATGGATTTTTCCGTTTTCTTAAAGTGAAGGAACGTGCGATATTGCCACCAGTTTGTTGTGTGGTCGCTCTTGGTCTTGGTCGCAAAAAAAGGAATAGGTATGGAACAAGAGTGTCAGACAAATGGCTATCAAAATCCTTGTTCGACAGACATTAAATTGGAAGTGAACGTTATTGAACACTCATGTTCTTATTGTTCTGAATTGGCCACAAAAAAAGGTTCGTCCGAAAGGAAAAGAGAGGAGCAAAAGAAGCCATGTCTTCGATTATGTTACGTCATGTGGTCATAAACTTCGTTGAACAATGCATGTGATGGGAGCACTCCGTTTCTTTGATTTGATGGTTTGATTTGTTGGGATGGTTGGAAAAGGAATGTAATGAAATTACCTTTTCGTTTTTTTGTGCACTTGGTTTCCGTAGGACATCGAATTCAAACATTTTATACGGATTATTTTTTATTTCGCTTAACTTTTTCTGCAATTTTTAAAATTGAAAATCGATAAATGATCGCAGCTATTTGTTTCTCAAGGTGCAGCAGTAGGATGCTGAAGTCAAAATTTTCATAGGTTTAGTACTTTCATTTGATGGAAGATACATAATTCCTAATGCTTTGTTGGTAATGGAAAGTAGTTATTTCAATCCTATATTTTTCTGCTTTTCTGTTTTAAACAAAAGGGTGAATTGAAAAATGATAATAAATTTCAAAAACTACCTTTCCTGTAAAATTTGATTTAAGGTCGATAAACCACCTCACCCTCACAAACATCTTGAAGTGTAAAGAAAATCATGTTAAAACAAAGAAGTGAGAAAACAATACAATTTTCAAATGATTTACGCACCAACACAAAACGAGTGTTGGCAAAGGTTAACAAGCGTCTGAAACAACTATGGCCATAATAAGATTTCGCTGAAATAACAATCCGGAAAGAAGTAAGCAAATGTTTGTGTATTCTGCTCAAAGGAAAGGTAAATCTTTCTTTTATACCCAGAACGACCCATGAATAATGTGTGTAGGCCATAAAAGAAGTGTTGGTTCGTTACTACAAAAAATGTCCTTGCTAGTTTGGAGTGCGATACCATAAGATCCCTCCAAAATTATAGCAAAGGTTGCACTGCAAAAGGTATACATTTTCTACTTGTCTTCCCCATTTCTTTTTGTATATGCACACACTTTGCCACCCATGGCGCATAAATTCGTTCAACTGCCAGGATTTTCATCGAAGAATGATTTAGAGTGCGTGAAGAAAAGGGCGGTGCATACATTTTCAATTTATTTTAAATGCCTCCACCACCATGAGAGGAAGAGGTAGCGTACGATTTAGCCAGGAAAAAATGTTCACAAAAATAAGCCAGGGTTTTCATGTTATTATATTGCATCCCAAATGAGATAATATTTTGCTCCGTACATCCAGATCCAATCCAACTTTACTCCAACCCTTTTCTTCCTCCACTGCCATTTCTTTCGTTGCGAACTGTCGTGGAAGTGAACTTGGTGTGTGCCTCATGCATATTACATGGACAATACGCAAAACATGAATATTACACGAAAACCTGTCTGTTTAAAAAAGAGTGATGTGATGTATAACTCTCAACAGAGAATTGTATGTAACTAGAGTATATATACTTGTTGCCCACACAGTCACAGTATTTTTTAATTCACAGGAAGTCTTTCTAACTGAAAACAGTCATGGAAAAGCTGGTTTTGGTTTTACAAACTTCCTCTGATTTTTTCTTTACTTCCAGGTTAAATGAATGTCTGACAGAAGTGGTCTGGTCTGGGATTTTTATAAGATTATAGAAAAAGGGTGCGTGAGTGAGTAAAGCAGGACAGTTACGTTATACTACTTTTTCTTCCCATTCCCATTTACGGAATGGTACAGACAGATACATTGGTAACGCAAGTAATCCTTAATTTATGGATACCGTGTGGACTCTGAAAGGAAAATAAAATCGGAGTGGAACAAGAAAAGAATTTAAGCATGAAAGAAGATGAATTAGAATCTTGTCTCATGTGTTTGTGTTTACGTAGTAGAAATGTTTTTGTTATGTTCAATGTGTGGAGGAATTTCATACTACGACATATATACTTAGAACTGAGGTTGGTTTTGGTATGTGTGTAGTTTATGGTATGCAACTAATTTCTCAACAATATATTACGTCGGTTTGAAAGAAAACTCACGCACACGCATGCCAACAATGATAATATAATACCGTATCCTTCCTGCTCTTCTTGAAGCGTAGAAAATAAAGGAAGGAGATATCGTTTGTTCTTATTTCTCACCGTAAAAATAACGTCAGAATTCCTCATCCAAAGTCAATGTGGCAGGCAGCTACATAGCGATGCAGTGGAAAGCAATGAAATAAAACACCAGCACAGCTTCGGAACCAAAACAATTCTTTGTACAACGAAGAGCTACGCGTTAAACATTTAGAATTAGTCCGCAATAACAGGGAGTTAAAGGGCACAATTTACTTCATCCGATTATTCCCTGCTTTTGTGTTTCTCGATGAGAATTGAATGTTGAGGAAGTAATAGAGAGCAGAAAGAGTAGGAAAACAAATAAATGACATGTTCCCTCCCGGTTAGTGTCTCATTAGTTCCAATCAGTTCTCTAATGAACCGGGTCGGTCGGTAAGCTTCCAACGGATATATACACAGCACACCATAATATACCAATGTCATCATGACACGAACTTTAGCAATGTACGTACGCACAGCAGCAGTCTATTGCTGCAGTTAAGTTGTATTAGTAACGCATGCATTGCCAATGGCATCAACCATGAGGGTATGTGTATGCCGACACACCGTTGAAGAGGTGAAGCATTCGGGTTCGAATTGGTGCTCAAGTATGCGGGTTGATGAGGGAAAGAATTGAGGGGGAGTGAAATGATATAGCACACATACTGAGTGAGAGCATCGAGCTTCATTTCCCTTTGATAATGTTGATTGTTTTTCCGCTGAACTCGATGAGCTTTAATCTCTCCATATGGAGGAAAAAAGTTGTACTTTGGGAAATTAAAATCGTGTTGTTCCCAGTTTCTCTCGTGTTTTATTGAGGTTGCTCTTGCAATGGGGATTATCGAGGCTGATGTTTTATTCAAATAGTTAGGTTTGGGGCTGTCAGAATGGGGAAATCCAGCAAGTAATGAAAGCTGATGGGGTTAAATGGAAGCTCAACATTTTCCATGATTCCTCCTGCATTTTGGGTGGGGAGTGTGGCGGATTACATAATAATATTCGATTTCACGTTGTTTTGACTGCTAAACATTGGGATTATTACTCCAATCTTTTTCAGATGCACAACTTAGAAGCCGCAGCGCGTCATCATAACTTCCAAATTTTATGGCTTAAATGGCTCACACCGGAAAATGCTTTCAGATTTTGAGGATTATAGCCAAAAGTCCGAAAAGCAAACATTACAATTCAATTTCAAGGTTATATCTACAAATAAAGTATGATCTCTTCCAGCCCCACCGCATAAAACTCTCCACTTTTGTGTTCATGCGGTCAGACAAGAGGGTTAGAATTTACGACGACTCATTTCAATACACATCCTTTTGACTGACAGCTTGTAGCCATGCATGAATTTAAAATGTTCAACCAGCTCCTATTCCTCCTGCACACTTACGCAAGACTTGTAGCACGTGCATTTGGTTAGGTTATCATCATCATCATTCATAGAGAACATCTATGTCTCTTATGCAAACTGTTATTTCTTCCTGAACAAGCAAAGTGTGAGTGGGTGGTGTTTGGTGTGCTATAACAATACTTGAGTTCCGGCCCGCACTTCCTCTCACTAAATGAGCCATTCTTCAAAGAACTGTCAGTAGTCCGTCAGACTTTTCCTGTGTGTAGTCTAGCGAGCTCCTTCTCGCACTCCTCTTTGAGTTTAACGAACGAGCACAATTTCGTTGGAGCCTGTTTTCAATAAGGTGGTGTGGTGCGTCGACTTCATTTGAAGTCTTTTTTCTTGGCTACACTACTGCATATTCTCAGAAGTTGCGTGTTCTCATTATACACATTCCACTGGAATTGTATGGGTTGGTTGTTATCTTCCTGAAAAAAAAGACTTTAGTTGTGTGTGGCGTGGTAGTATCTATGCAAAGCCGTCTGACTGTCGGTTCTGTGATAAATGCAAATGATGGTAAAGTATGCACTAGTGTGTCTCTTTTTAATGATGTTTTAAACAAGCACCAGTCCAGGATCCAGATATGATAGAATGCAGTAAGTACGTAAGAAGTATCCGGATACATGAAAAGTAACGAAAAAAAGTTTACATTTTCCTCTTTGAAGAGCAGATACTAGTTCCAGCTCTTCAATTGAGCTTTTGACAGACTCGTCCTCCCTCAATGAGAAAAAACTGTGAAAGAGGAATCTGGAAATTTCTTTCTCGTTTATTTACGGTTCAGTTTTCAAAGATGTTTCAATGTGTCTCGTTTCTTCTTTTTTCCTACCATTATTATTATGAGTAATTGCACTAGCTGTACGGTTTGGGGAAAGAGTTATTATAGAAAGTTCATTATATATTATATTATGCTTCTGCTCTTCCCCAAATTAAGTATGAAATGGCACAATGATAAATGAGCACAACAAGAGTTTCAAGGTGGATGGAGTTACATAATTACATAATATATTAAGTTTGAATATTGTATTGAGCAACGGGACACAATATTACGTTCAAAAGTTGACTCTTGATCAAGGTTAGACCACAAAAACAAGTTCAAAAACATGGCAGACGTGAGCAAGGCCATGATTTCTAAATTTTTAGCCAAAGTACGTAATTAGTTATTTGCTTTGACTTATACAAATCACGAATCATCCTACTATTTCTGACTACATGCTACTAAGCTAATGTACCTATTAGCGCAATGCAATTAAATCGTGCTTACGACATACAGTAATGGTGGATAAGCATTGCATGTTCCGTTTAGAAAGAATTAACCTAGGTTAATAATAATTGCACTTTAATATTTTGCTAAATAAAACTAACGACATTTAAAAACCTGAAACCATCAAAAATATCCTATTTGTTCGACGTCTTTACCAACACGTTTTTGAGCGTAAAACTACCTAATGACAGTGTTGACATGGGTAATCAAATTATTTGACCTTGAAACCATAACGTTAACATTTTGATCACAACTTCCTAATAGAATACCACATAGTACGTTTAAAAAATAAAACATTGCTTTAAATATTATAAGACTAAATATATATAATGATTCAGTGACTGAATTTTAGTCTATTCCATTATTGTACCAAATGCGTCATAGACATAATATCTGGTGGACCATATATAGTTTGTCATAAAACTTTGTCTTTATTCACGGTTATTTTCGACTATGCCAATTAAAAAGTTTGAAACTTTTCAGTTTCATATGAATTACGTAATTAGTCTTCCTCTTACTTGTATATCCTTCAAACACACTATATAACAAGTAGAGAAGAATAACACATGGGTGGGGGAAAGCACGTCACGGTACTCTGTTAGTCATGAAATGTAAACATTGCGTTATTTTCATTTATATACGAAAGGTTATGGTTGTTGACGTATCTGATTTCCGTATGAAATTGAAGACAATAGTTCACCCGTATATGTAATAATAAATGCCACAACGAAAGAAAGTGAACCCAGCTAAAATTAAACACCAGACATCCTACTCTATTCTCAAACAAAAGGTAGACGAAACAGGAAGAGAACATATTCAGCATAATGCTTGTATACTAGCTAATACATTACAAAAAATAAACTTATATATATTCACGTAAGTGTTTTCATAGCGAAAAATAGTTATAACTAAAAAGTACTGCTTATAAATAGGCACTCCCTCCGCGCTACCTTCATCGACAAAGTCAAGCTCTCGATTCCACTCACTACCATTTTCCTTCGTTTAGAATGGGTGAAAATGTTCAACTTTCTCCACTTTCAGCTTGTTACTTGCATGACTAGATCTTATTTAGATACGGTGCAACAACGTCCCTTCCTTTTCACTCCTTTCACAAACACACGCATTCAAAACTACACACACTCCATATGCAACACCACACACAGCTTTAATTTAAGACCTTTCAAGTTGAATTGAAACCTCGAGATTTTTTCCCATTTTCCCCCGGAATCCCTAACTGCTTGGAGGAAGTTGAATGAACATCATGGCAAAATAAATTATTTCCGTTTGTTACATCAACAACCGAGTATTCTCCTCTCCTATCAAAAGGAGAACTATACTGAACACATGTTTCGTTTGCTACATTATATATATTATATAGAATATTGGGATTTAGAACTCGATGCTCGATTACCCATTTTAATTTCTCAAACTTTCTTCGCTGTTTTAAGTAGGTAGTTGGTTGATAGATTGCCAATTTTTGCAAAGAACTTAACTTACTACCAAAAAACTGGAGTGGAATGAAGTACAAAGGGTTTCAACGTCTTTGGACAAGAGCACGTATTATTATAGCCCTCAGTGTTTTATTCAAATCAAATACACTAAACAAACGCTAATGCAATAAAGTATCAAAGGGAACAGGCTATCTATTATAATACACAGTATAATTTATACTTTTGCTGAAAGCAAAAGAAACTGGTTTCAAACGCGAATCTCAATTTTCTCTCATCTTCAATTCACCAAACGTGTGTGTCGCGTCGTATTCCTCCCCCGTTTCCTCCCACGCTGTACGTTCACGTTCAGAAGGTACTTAAATCGAGTCAAGATACCCGGTACCACTTTTTAGTTTCAAATACAAAATTTGTTTGTAAAATTACGTTTATACATAATGCAAATTTGTAAATCCTTAAATAGTACCCTTGATTAGCTGAAAGCCAGATTACCATTCAACTCTTTCCTCTCAAAGATAAAATATGTAGACAGTACCGTATTTAAATTTTAAGCCATGGATGTGACATGTGACGCATTCTTTTTGCTATAAAAATTAAACAAGATTTGTATTCTTCCTGTTTAATCATAATATCATGACATTTCCTGCTTAATTCGAATAAAGCTCACGTGAATTGCGGAGAAGGTTAGCAGCTTTTACGTTGACACTGATTCAGGTGAGTTTAAATGACAAAAGTGGTCGTGCATAAATCATTACTATGTAGGTTTTACTACTTTCCTGAAGTTGAGAGGCTAAATCCAGTATTTCTGACATACATATTTAAAAGGCTACACGTGACTTGACTTGTAGCAACCGGAAGCGTGTGATGGTTATCTCAGCGCTTGAAAGCGAGTCTCAACTTCTCATTAAAAGTCTATTATCATAAATTGCCATTTTCGATATACTCACATAATATTTATTTTTGCCAAGCATGTGTAAGTAAATGACCTTCAAGTGTCTGCTGTTTTTTTCTACCAAATTAACTTTCTCTATTGTGAAACTCAAAACAATCAAATGCCAATTACGTAAGGTGTCAATTAGAGGCTAAACGTGATGTTATGACTCCAATATTGGCTGTCAGATTTGATTATAAACGTTGGGGAGAAGTGAAACCAGCCTTCATCTTGCGGCTACTGACTAATATGTGTTATTGTAACAAACGTCTCGTTAAAGAGTTGATAAATGTATGGGAGCACGAAAAAAACCAAATGTGCCATATTTTTTGAGCTTGCAAAATTTGATTGAAGTTGTGGCTTGCATAATAAAAAGATCGGGGCCATTCCAAATGCACGCAATAGAGCAATGAAGTCTGCTTCTGTGGCTCCAGAAGTTTGTCCCATCCCATCATCCTCGTCATGTCATCATCACAAACTGCTTTTTACTCCGTTCTGTGTTCTCCTCCCGTAAATACCATTATTATTAGACGATAACCAAAACTACTAATTCTGGCAAGCATGTACCAAACAATTTTCTGTTTGGCCAGCAACATTTAACCATTTTATTGAATAGAACGGACATACGGTCTCGTTTTGAAGAATTATAATTTTCCCCCTGAGAAAACATTGGAAAGTATGGGATGGGAGGACGAGTCCCAAAAAATAAAGTCGACCATACCAAAAAACCAACCCAACTTTTAATTTTGCTTTTGATGGCTAGCAGTTGCTCGCTGTTCCGGAAATACGTGCATTGCATCACTCAACCCAGTAGCTAAAGTGTAGAATAGCGGAACAAAAAAGGCGTGCCAACAAAACTGTAGCTTTCTACAAAACCCAAAAAGAGACTTTTTTGAGTATTCATTCTTCCCAGCAGTCTTTGACAAAATAACAGTTTAGTTCAAATGTAAGTCAGCCAGTCATCCCATCACGATATGATGATGATGCTGATAAAAGGCAGCAGGAGCAGCTCTCTTCAGCATAAATTTCCAATGCAGAACCATTCCTCCTAAGATAATTTTTGGGAGCCTCTAGTTTATGACTTTTCTAGGTCACAACCACGACAAACGACCTATCTCAGACACATCATCGCATCCCTCCGTGTATGAAATGATGATGGTGATGATGATGATGACGGTTGCCGTCGCTTAAATATGGGACTTGCTAGGAATTTTTTGGTGCATTCTTCCGGTCGTAAAAAATGGGCTTCAAATTTCCTATTATAACTTACAAAACCTAACGACCCTACAAGCACCAATATATAGCCTATATAAATAGCCCTTTCAGATTGTGCACATTGTCATTATACCACCATTCAGCGATAAAAATCATGGAGGAAAAGGAGACAGTATTTTTGAATATGTAAAAAATACTAAACACCAAGGACAATGGGTACTTTCTTTTTGTTTCTCTCGGAAATAAATATGGCTACTTTGTTAAAGAATGAAAAGAGGGACTTATCATCCTTGTTTTTCCTTTTCTTCGGATGCCAAATTCTTTTCTGGAACACGATGAATGTGTTTCAATGCATTATAAACTAATCCTTTACGAGTCCGAGATTCGAAAGGATTTTTATACTTTCCTTTCCATTAGAACTGTTCAAAAATGTTCAGTTTCACATTTAGCCTTGCATTCTCCACCCAGTTAAATGCAACTTAGCCATATCAAGCATACACCATTGCCATCAATATTAGTATGTTTGGGTTATAGCGGTGCATTGCAATGCCTTCTGCAATGGGTCTTCCGAACTGAAATGAAAAATAGCGTACGTGAAAGAATCGCGCTGATATTGATATTAAACCATGTCTTCTAAAATCAGTTGTGGATATAAGTCCTTTACATATTTGGTATCTATTGAATTTATAGGGCAGCCTCGAAAAAAAATTATGAGAATGGCCTTTGGTGACATTGAATTGAATTTTGGATTGCTTCTGGGACTGCGGTATTAATGGCGGTGATGGTCGGTTGTTGATGCTCGTTCACTTCCTACTTTTGAAGCTCCACTTCTAAACTCTGTTGGTCTTCTCCTTATTTCAAAAACGAAGAATAGGAAAAGTACTTACTGATGTAGTTTCTAGTTCCGCTAGCAAACACTCTGATCCTATTGCCCACAACTTGTGTGGATGCCTCCGCGTTTTTAGTGCTCCATGTTTTTGGCTTCGACCGACCAGCCTGCCAATAAGTGAAAGCAGGGGAAAAGAGAGAAATGCAATGAAGAAAGGAATTGCGTCCTGTAAAGATGTTTGAAATGACTATAAATTTGTATCTGTTCGGGAAACTCTCTACAAGTAATACTTGAACGTTATTTGTGTACATATGAGAAATTTGTACTTTTTCTTACTCTTCCAAGCTTGGATCATTTGCTCTGAATCACAGTGGAAATATGGGTCGTTGAGTAAATGCTAATAATACTATAGACGTCCTCTGCTCGTCTTGCGAACACACATACTTCTCCACATTTGGTATTTGGTCTACTCACATTCGCATATAATTTTCGTATAAATTCGTGGATTTGAGTATAAAACCCGTTTTCTTCTCAATAAGAAGATATTCAATTCAATGCAAATTCACATTTTTATTGCAGACTTCTACTATCGTTTGTTGGCACAAATGCACAATTTTTGGGGGGAATATATCTCACATGTGAAGAACTACTTACACTTATATTTAGAGTGGAACTGATGTTACCATTGCTTTGCCCTGTTTATCTCAAGATGTGAGAACGAAAGTAAAAGTATTCATGAAAAAAAGAATGAAAAGATAGGCAATCATGCAAAATAGACATGTGATTGTTTGATATCAAGATGAATTTTTTTAACCCAACTCCTGAAAACAAAGTGAAAGCTAGAGAAAGTTGAAAGAGAAGAGTCATGAAATATTATCATTGTGAAATCTCATCATAGAACAGTGTGCAGCACAAAACTCTCACATGTGTTGTGTGGTTGTTGATACAACAGGCAACACGAAAAAGTCATAAATTCCTAAAGGGGTTATTGCACCGCTGACTGTTGCAGAAAGCTTTCTTCGACATGTTGTATGTTTGTGATAGTTTGTGTCGAACACATTCCCATGAAAAAACCATGTTCCTTCCAAAATTCTACGCTGGGTGGTTGTGGAATATATATGGTTTGCATATTAGGTAGCTTTTAGGATTGCGAAGAATTTCAAATTAATTTAGTACCCCCATATCCAGCTCGTTTTTTGCTGAATAGGTTGAAGATAAAACAGCTAATCAAAGCGAGGAGGTGTTAAAATGCTTATCAGATGTAAGAAGTGTGCCATAAAACTAGTTTAGAAAATCAAATTTTTGAAATTAAAAACTTCACAGCCTTATAACCTATATAGGTATATGATGAAGCGAGAAAAATTGAAACATTTTGCTCCAGATTTTGCAGACGTTGATGTTAAGCAAAGATGCAGATGATTTATGAACCAAAAATGTTGTGAGAAGGACGGAAACGGAAAGCATTTTCCGTTGAATATGGAGTTTTAGTCAGAAAATCACTACCGGTGCTAGTTCCATTTCCCCTGTCAAAATTCTTGTTATCCAGCAATACCAGCTGATCATGACACCAGTAATACGTTGGATCATGTTGGTTGATTATGTGCGATACGATATGTAGGAAACCTTTTGCAGATTTTGTGATTTCTTATTTTCCAAAATTGCATTTTAACTTATGTATCTCTTTTCGTCTTTCCGAGAGAATAAGAAAAATATGAATGGCAAAAACGGAGAAAGTTTATATGCGTGTGAGTTTTGGGAAGGAAGGAGATGAAGATGGAAAGATGGTAAAAAATTGGAATCCTTTTGAAAATTGGATAGATTATCGCGATGATCAGAGAGTGAGGCGACATGGTGGCTGGTGGCAACAGTGGTTAAGCCCAGTTTTTGTGTCGTTTTTCTCTTAGTGGTCCGCTTCTCATCTTCTTGAGTTGAAAGTTGTCTCAGCTTACAAAGTTTCCACACTAGGCCATAAGTATACACAGCAGTTCTATACCTACTTATATCTAGTATGCATTGAAAAAGGAATCAGAAGGAACAAGAAGTAGGCTGAATTGGAAAAGAGACAAGAAGGAAAAAAAGACGAAGCAAAAAGTCTTCAATATATACACACAATCTTGGTGTGTGTGCGTCAGTGATGATAAGCACTATAATATCTACTATCAAATATATACATAGGAGATTGAATAAGGTATCAACTTAAGTTCCCATTTCCCATCTTTCTTTTGAGTCGGTTAGACTGTGCCTTGCTTTTTGAAAGTATAATGGCAACGAATATACACGCAGCCCACTATATGCTTACGTATCATCATCATCATTCCCAATCCCAACGTGTATCAACAATGGAACGACCAGTATGGTGAGGGATCGGAGGAGGATCCTTTGATTCTCGAAAAGTTGATTACAATTTGATGGTTGTCAGGGCTCTTCCTCCCTTTATGCTCAATGTTCCATGTTCCGGGTGGTAATTTTTCAAAGAGTTTCTCATCTCTCTCACACACTCCACAGTGTCTCTCTCATGATGCTCCTTTCCCAACATCGAGTCGTTTCTGTCGTTTGCCAGCAATTCAACTTTTGTCCATACTCCATACTTTGTAATACACTTTCATACATATTTGAGCAATTGCTATCGGTATTAGGTATGTTGCCAGCACTCTAGACTGAGCTGACTTTGGAAGAATTGTTCTTTGCCGATTATATACTGCTTAGTAGTTATTTTTCATCATGATCATGATGACGATGACTGAGAAAGCAAAATTTTCCATGTTGATGCTCTCCCAGCCTCCCCACATTATCGTATTCTTTACGAATGATCATAATATAGTGTCTACATCTCCACACACTGTTCTGGCCCACAACTTTTTGAGTTCGCATCGTCAGACGCAGAATGTGCAGAATTAATGCATTCCATTCAGTTTCCCATAGTCCTTTTTGACTGCACATTATTATACAATTCTCCATTTCAAAAAGGTTAAGTTAAGCACTGAAGCGTATATATGGCATAACAAAATGTGCAATATATTGAAAAAATGTTGTGACTTCCTCTTTAGGATTGGGGCTCTCAAGTTGTAGTTAAATTCGAGAGGTTTGGATTGGAGAGCGAAAGGGAAAAGCTTTATCATTTGTTCTTGAATATGGAATATTGGAGAAAAATGAATATTACGATAAAATGGAGCTCCTTTGTAAATATCTTTTTTGTAATGGTAGAATTAGGAGCAATGCCAGCGAGATGGATTCTTTTCTCTCTCTCTCTTGGTTTAGCTGGAAAGTAGGGAGGATAACGTACGTACATATCAAGGAAAAAAGGTTTCTTCACAGTTTGGTTTTCCATTTATTTTCTATCTTTACTTGTCTGATCTTCTTGAATATGGGCTCTCTTTTTTTCTATGCACATAATTCAATTTTTATTTTTTCAGATTTACCAAAGAGAATCATTAATTTTGTTCCTCTCCTCTTTATCCCTGTTCTTACGTAGTCGTTTTCAATTTTTCTCTTTGTGCGCTAGATACATATATACTTTTTGAAATTGCTGGAAGCAATATGTCAATAAACGTTATAGAGAAATTGAACCGTTGCTTTTTAAACTGAAAACGAATGTGCGTTTGCTGTTGGCTGGCTCATTTCAACGCGTGCTCTCAGAGAATGGACATTTCACCACTCATTGGATACTTTGGAAGAGTGCCTATACCTACCTGTATCAGCTAGACTCATTATGTTATTGGAAATGATTCCAGGAAACTATACTGAAATGAGTTGCCGCTGAAAGGGAATCAGGAAGTGTTGAAATTTGAAGTGGTTTTGGGGGTGTTTTGATTACATCCTACTTTTGTATGCAATACGCACAGGATGCTTTTTCTAAGGTTTAAAGTGCAGTCCTTGATAATGATTTGCATGAGCCTTCCTGTCTAGACATCTGAAGTTTATAGAGTTATATGGTTAGAGTTCGATTTTATTTCTTATAATACTCTTGGAGCTGTTATACTTTGGATGTGCTGGCTGACATTGCATCTTCCTTACGCTTTCACTCATTTGCTAACTCAAGAGGGAACTTTCCCATAATGGAATTAGCATTAATTAACGGAATGCTGCCGTAAACATAAGTACATTTTCTCACCATTTACAGCAACTCACATTGCTAATACTCATATTGGTAAGGGTTTAAGCGCAGCCAAGGACTACTTAACATCTTGTATACAAAAGCTTTCAACGTATCCCGTTTCTCGTATCCCCAACAAAAACTTACACAGTTGTAGAGATGGATCATGTTTGTACTTATCAATGTGTAGTAAACTCAAAATAAGTAAATGTAAAACCCAATTCTTAACCAAATGTTACGGGAATCTTTTCAAAGTGTTTCCGTATAAGTCTCATAAATGCGTAAACAAATATAATATGGTGTCTTTAAGATCACAATGATTTTTCGTTTTTATACCACTTCTAAGCCTTTGGATTTAGAAAATTAAGAAGGCTTTATTTTGAGGATTTGGAATGAAAATGCGCACAAATCCGAGAGGGTATTTCCCGTCACTCACAAACACGTCATTTGTTGTTCCAGACGTAACGCATGACGTGTTGTGTTACGCAACGAAACGAGGATGGAGCGTATTTGATGAAGCTTAACTTCCAACCATTTTCTTAATGAAGAAGGAAGTTTAGAGGAATGGATGATGCTTGTCTTCCGTTTTTCTATATCTTGATACTCCATTTTATTTTTGTCATACGATTTTGTCATTATTTTTCAAGTATACATTTCTGTAACTTCCTGTAAACATGTATGATTACTTTGATACTACTGCTAAATATTGTCAAGATCCCAAAGATTGTCAAATAG
The DNA here is from genome assembly GCA_001718145.1 of Orchesella cincta. Taxonomy (NCBI): domain Eukaryota; kingdom Metazoa; phylum Arthropoda; class Collembola; order Entomobryomorpha; family Orchesellidae; genus Orchesella; species Orchesella cincta. Next base: position 104,386 of record LJIJ01000383.1, read on the forward strand.
CTTTTGGACATTAAGTTAAGATCTAGATCTGTTTTGACATGCAATATGGTAGAGCTAGTACCAGTGCACTCTGAGAACTCACAAATTTGGTGACTTCCAAGAAAAATGCAGGCAAAGTTGACACATGCAGGTTGGTGCAGCGCAGCAGTTATTACGACAATACAAGACCCCCTTCCAGAACGATTGGCTTGGCAGTTGTGGTAGCTGATTGTGACATCACACCACCGCAGCAAAATCTAATGCTGTGTTTAGGCTTGACTGCACTTTGTATCAGCCATGAAAGTGGAATAGGACTTGCAGTTTAGTTGTACGTAGACTAATCTGAATGACAATACTTGTACCTGCATGAAACGTAAATTACTTGAAAATGAAATGAATCAAGAATGACTGAGAAGTACAACAAACACGATTATTCTCTTTTTTCTCTTACTTGCGGCAATATAACGCCTGATATATGTACATTTGCATGCTAACATATATTTAAAACAGAAAGAAAATGAGATATCAATAGAGATGTGCATGAAATGTCTATTACCATTAGGTAAATTTCACTTATAAAATTCACATAACTGAGCACCATATTACAACTCACGCTTCCACATCGCACTTGGTAGGGAATTGGAGTTGGAGAGAATGGAAAGTTTTTATTTTCATGGAATAGAGAATTTATGGTATAGCTCTCCCAGGTAGGGTTATGGGTTGTTAGTGCAATGAACTGAAGAAAGCTCTTAATTGAATTCCCTGCTGGTGAGTATTAACTCAGTAAAACATGAACAAGACGGAGAATGTCATTTGCGAAAAATGTACTACGCCAGTACTGAAGTAGTCCTTGTTTCTCTAAATTCTGCACTCAAATGAAATTTCATAGTAGAAACGTGGCTAAGAGATACCCTTGTTGAAATGAAGTGCCAGCGTTCATAGTCTAGAGCTACTACTACAAAATGTATATAAGATTTGTTGCGTTTCCTTATTTTCTCGCTTTCTCTTACTTTTACTTGTCTGCTTGCGTTTCATTTAATTCGCTAATGAAGGACCCTATCACAAAAGAAAGAGGAGTATATATATACTCTCACTCACACACCAAAGTACCTTTTTGCAATACATATTCAGTATCACTATCACATCACATCTCCCTTTTATGGGAATCCTATTGGAAACTACGAGGAAAAATGAGGTTTTGCCTTTCTAAGTTCAAAGTGGGATCTCTCTAGTTCTCATTATTTGTACAGCTGAATAGCTCCAGATAAAAAGATGAGCTCACCGACCCAAGACAAAATCTTTTCTTAGCGTTATTCCGCACTAGCATTTCTATATAGGGGTAGTTTTACTTGAAAGGTTGAAGAGCAACTAAATCTTGGGTCTTGATTACATACTTTACATCGCCACCACCACACACTACCTTCTTCAACTAGCATTCTGTTATGCCTTAATCCCAGGAAATAAAATGAAATTGTATTGAATCACAGAATGGTCTGATTATCATTTGGTAGTTGCTTGAACACCTCCTCTTTTTCTTCTATTAACCTTCACCTGTAATATATTTGGCTATTCACAAATCCATATTATAGTTATTGTAACTTTTCCTCTGTTGAAAAGAAGTACTCTGTACCTTCCGTTTTTTAAAGCTTCTTCATAATCAAATTACTTTCAACGTTAGTGGGTCAGTAGGATGAAAAGAAGGGAGTAATTTTCTTTCATAATTCATAACGATTTGACGCGCACGTCCACATTATATAGGTCGTGCCTTAAATTCAAGCAAAACTTCACCTGTGGCGAATAGCTTGAGATAACCAGGATTTAAGTAAAACTGAGAGCTTGGAAAAACTAATTCCATCTTGATATGATAGTACATCTCATCTCATCATCCAGAATAAATGTGACATAAAAAACTCATGCCTTGGCACCATCATCATCGACGATAAACTTACATGATACTTAATCATGAATTTTCCTTTTTATATCATAAAAAATATATGTATTGTCATAAGCTCACTCAAGCATTGCGGAAACGGATGCCATATAAATGTCGTTAAATATGCGGATGGAGATAATGATATTGCTTTTAAACTCCAGTTATACATACATATGGGTCCTGATGTAATGCATTGAGAAGATGTCCTATTTTTAGAATTTTATCGTGACAAAAAATGACAAACATATCACAGAGTTAATGACATGTTCAGATTATATCATTACGGAGGAATCATGTTATTATCATGGAAGAAAAGTTAATGACGCGCATCACGCTTCTATTGCAAAAAGAATTGAGGGAGTTTTTGTAGTGTTTTTCAACGAAAAGCGTTACGATTTGAACTCTCTTTAAAATATACAGAAAACGAGACGTTTTATAATGATTTAAATTTCCTTCAAGCATCACGAACAGTTCTTTTATTCCTCCGTTAATTCTTAGGATTAACACAAAAGTGGTACATTGGAATCAGCTTCAGCCATCCTACATAAAATTCCAGCTGAGCGGTATGAAAAGAAGAAAAATGTTTTATATTGCTCTCATCATAACTTAACTATTAAGAACATTACATAAAATTTCAGCTGACAAGTATGAAAGGAGACTTAAACTGAGACATTAATGTGTTTTATCAGAATCTTTTTAAAAGTTGTTCTTCGCTCTGAAAAACTGAGTAACAATATAATGCTCATCGTCTTGAGCAAGTTTTTAGAGAACTGCATCCAGTTAAAACTACTATGGTTGAAGTAGTACATACGTACTTATGCATAAAGTTGTGGATAGATGATGGACAAAGACAAAACTGAGCTTGCCAAGTTTTTGAGAGTTGACTGGCATATCAACCACTTTTTTTCTGAGGGTTGATACTTTAAAACTATATGTTTAACTGGTTTGCCCTCCATAAATTTCAAAATGTATGTATTTTACTTGAGTCTAATATTGAAACAAGCGGAGGAGAAAGAGCTGGAAAAAGTCATTATAACACTTTAAAATATCACCGTCATTACCGTTATCATTTTCATTTAGTGCTTCTTGCAATTCCCACTTCTTGCTGGCTTCAGTTTAATAATACATATATACATAAAACGTATATACACACAAGTTATTGTGGTGGTGGCATTCATTGAACGTCATGCCCATTTCTAACTTTCAAGACTTGCTCAAGTATCCTTTGTTCTCGTTAAATAATATTATATTATGAATACAACCAAGTGAGCACTTAAAGGCACTTGGCTTTCTGTGGCTTTTTCTCGCTGATATAGCATATAGCAAAAACTGGCTGTTGTTTAAAAAAAACTTGACGCGAACACCAAGAAAATGAAAGTCGTCACAAGAATGGGTATTTTCCGTCATTTGAAAATGTTCACAACTTATTCTTTACTTCAAAAGGGAAATTTTTAGTAACATTAAATTCTTCTGGCGAGTCCCGCATCCTGTCCTGACAATGAATGCCTAACGGAGTATCTTGTGGGAAAAGTCGCAGACTGAAGGATCTAGAGCAGCCAAGTCACCATCAAAACGCATTGTACAGCGAGAGACCCTGAATATGACATTGATTAGACACTTAGGTGGGTGGCAGACTGTGGAGTAATGTCATATCAAAGTCGAATGATTTAGACATTTCAAAGAATTACACGAGATCAAATCATGAAACGAACTTTGGTTAAAAATAGTTCAACCTGTCATTTAAAAGAAAAAACATTTATATAATCAGAAGCTATTTTAGAACAATGGCATTTCTATGCGTGAAAATTGCAGACTGTCAAGAATCAGAAGATATCTTCCATTTAATACATATTATTTTGCTTTGAATTTAGTTAAAAATGACGCAAAAGTCTAACTAAAAAATGTATAAAAATTTTGTTGTAAATAATATCTTCCTCAATGTTTCACACAGCGCTTGTTACTGCATGATTCATGTTATAAACCGGCGTGCCTTTTCCTCCTCAAATGCAACTTTTGCTCCCAAAGATAACAGTGATAGTACATAATATAGTGTATTACACATGTTGCGACTAGTAAAAAGTTGTAAAAGAATGTGAATGCGAGAAAGGTATAAAAAACACTTAACTTCGTTACTCTTTTCTTCCCCGTTGGCTTCGTTTATTTGCAAACAGGAATGAATGTATGCTCCAGCCTATTCTTCCCTTTTGCATTTCATAATTGGACCTTGTGTATAAGTTATGATGGTCTAGGTATATGAATAACATTCAAGGTCTTTAGTATCTAACTTTTTTTGTGTTCGTGCCGTCCTCTTCAAAACTTGTGTGATGTTACATGCGAATGAACGCGAATAGTTTTGTGTCCTCACAGAGCCCATGTCTGGCTCTTTTTTGCCTCAACACACTTGATGTTGATAAGGTGGCAAAGCACGTTGCGTTATTTTGTTACAGTCATCATCAAGACTAACCAAACCACTTTCTCTACCATGTACATTTACAAACTCACTCACTTCGTTGGTAACTTCGTTGACTGATATATGCACTAAAGTAAATACCATCTACGTTGTTCATACTCCATCAGAACAGAGCTGCTTGAATGAGTAAAAAGGATCCCCTGAGGTATGCTTCACTGTGAGGGGAAAAGGGATAAAAATACGGGAAAACTTTTTCTTGTTTTCTCCCCTTCTCTGTTGCTCCTTTGCCTCATTGTTGTTATTAAATAAAAAAAAGTGACACAGGATTCTTGGGTAAAATATAGCATGTCTGTAATTCATAACGGACGTCCTTGTTACTTATACATTAGATTGTATCCCCGTCTCAAAAATTTTCTTCCGTCATCACATATACTTTTTTTAGACCGGAAGATTGGAGTTAAGTTAAGAAGGAGCGGAGCTCTTTCATTCCACTAACTGAACCCTTTCTAAGAAGTATCTACGAGCTGGTGTGGTACTTACTGGCTTGTCTTTTTGGTTATCTCAAAGTATCAAAGATGTTGTTCGTAATAGGATGTGAATAAACTTGAAAAAAGTAAACGAGGGGAAAATTCTAGATAAGATGAATAATACGATGATGGCTGTATGGTGTGGTCGGATCGCAGCGTGAAGACAAGAGTCCATGAAGCAATGGGTTTTTTGGATGCCTATCGGCAATTTAATTTAGTTGGTTGTTGGGTTCCGGTTAGGCTACGGGGTTGGTTGGATTTGTGTGTGCTTTGTGAACTGGTAAGGATAGTTGTAAGCGAGCGGACTTTCACTTTCATTTTCACTTTTCTAGATCCGAATGTCAGAAAGCGCAAAAAGTATTTAGGATGAGGAAAACTAATTTTATCTTTGTGTTGTTTTACTCTTACAGCATTGCTGACAGGAACGTTGCGGACTTATCAAAAAGCTTCTTGTGATGGAGAATACATGGCTCTGAGATGTCCTATGGGCACCACCATTTCAGTTCAGTTGGCCCAATATGGGAAAACGGCTCCATCCCCAGCGCTCTGCTCAACCAGTTCCAATACTCACCCTGAGCTGATGGATATTGTGGATGGGTATGGCAATGTTACCTGCCATTGGCCGACAGCTATCCAGGTACCTAAAGCTGCTTGATGAAACGATCAAAGTGTGGTGATTACTGTTGAGTAGAGTGACATCTTTTATTATGTTTTGTGCTTGATTGATGTGAGTAGTCTGAGCAGTAGTCATTTTCTTGCAGTATATATGTTTTCTATCGATTGCTTCAAGTTTTAATTAAAATGTAACCAATAGGCAGCCGTTAAAGTAGTATACTTTATAAACTTTTAATGGAAGTGGAGCATTTCATATGATAATGTGTGCATAACATATATATATATGGTTTAAGAGTAGCAATGGAATTTATACGAAAATAATGTTCATTATTTCACTACATAAAACAAAGCAGGAAGCATTTTTGGCCATTTACATCAACATAAATTTAGAATGATGTCGATTCTCATGTTATAAACACATTCGTAAGAAGTAATACGCATAAAACATTTGCATATTTTCGGTGTAATGCTATAATGTAAAGCAAGGGATTCAGGAAAAGTATTAGTAGGAGTTTTTGCGAGAAAAAAGGTACTTAGGTACAAAGCTATTAGGCGTTGAATGCACGAAATGGAAATTTGGAGATGGAGTAGAATAAATGTCTCTATTTTACAACTCAACTAACTCTCCAAGAAAAATTGTATGAGCTAGAACAGATGAGCTTTTTACTTGCTTCACTAAGAAGCTAAAAACTGGAAGCTTGGCGTTGGCTCAGCATATATAATCGCATCTCACACCTAGCAAGATTTTACTGCTATAAATTTTCTTAGGGATGCCGACACAGTTAAGTAGCTACTATAATGTTATACTAAATGTAAAAAAGTGAAATATACATGGATTCAGACAACCATTCATATTATTTTCTGCTTAGGGTTTTGTGAGATGTAAAAGCATGCATGGATAAAGTAGGGTATCTAAGAAATGGATGGGTTAGTCGAAAAAATCCTACTGCTTATATAAAAACGGAAGGTTAGGGTTCTGAATAAATGTAAATCGATTGAAATAATTTATAGGTGAGATATGTTCCAGATTGGATATTTTTGCAGGTTTAATCAAATCGGCGCCACTTAATATTTGGTTGTACACAAATTTAATGTACATGCCGGTAGGTTCATATGTCTTCACTTTCATGATCAACCGCGTTAAGTAAATTTTTAAAAGTTTCAAACTTTGTTTGTAAGGAATACTACTCAACAAGCCAAGGAGAAAGTTAAGAACCATTAAAGTTTAAAACACATAAATTGTTCTCGCTTTTGATAAGACGTGTTGTCACATATCATACGTGACATTTATTTGCCAGTCTCTTGCACCCAAGTAAGTTGGCTTGGTTTACCAAAAGGACGACACAATTAAAGTTTTTAGTAAAGTTCTTGTATTGTATTATTGTCCTCGCATAATTATCATCTCTTATTGCCGACAGGCATGAGTTAGTCACGTCTCTGTAATTAATTGTCTACTCATCCTAAATTAAAAAGTCAAGGTCAATAAAGCTGCAGCTTTTTAGTAAATTACAAAAGCTAAGGACATTCATTCAACACTGTCTGCGCATCTAAATGCTCTGAATTTTCTAATAACTTTCTAGTCTCAATAGCCCGTTTGGTGACATGAAAGAAGAGGAATTAATGTATCACAGCAGACACGCGGCATACACTTCATGAGGTCCCTTTGTTGCTTACTCTGTTTTAATTAACAAAAATGGCTTTCGTTTCACATTTCACTAATTCAAATGATTTTACTAGTGCTTAAAAACTTACTCGTACATGTGATCACTTTCACTATTGTTTTTGTGATGTTATATATGTGTGAAGTGTGGTGTGAATACAGAGTCATGTTGAATAAAATTGGAACAGTACGCTTTATTGCAGACAGTGGTGGGCCTCTGCCAGAAGAAGACGAGTTGTAAGTTTCAAACTTCTCCTGGAACCTTTGGAGGGGATCCCTGTCCTGGGAGTAGGAAGTATGTGGAAGTTGCTTACAAATGTCGGCCAAGTAAGTGACATAAATTAGTCTTTTGCTCTGTTTATATTACTTTATTGAAATGAACTACTTGTGTTTTATGGAACACAAACTAACTTTCACTCCAAAAACACCTGAACTTGTTTAAAACTCAAGTAGGTACGAACTACGAAAGTAAAATGTTCCATTGTAAGTTTACCGGACCATTTTCTAGAAATAGATTACAAAAGTGCGGTTGAAAATTATATGTACGTACACATGAAATGGGGACTTTTACAATATACATACTTAATGGTGGTAAAATTGGACGCTTTTTATATCGCGATTTGCTTTCTATATTTGGTACATTATCAATATTTATACTAGACCCCGACACTCCACTCCAGTAACTTCGCTCCGGTCAAGAAGAATAGTTAGGAAAATGACTTTTCCACTACTGTACTATTTTAATGGTATGTTATACATGGATGAAGTGGCTGCTCCACTCCGCTCTGCTCTCCAACTTTGTTTGCCATTACTCATCCACTTTTACTTCAAGTAGGTGCGTACACACATATATATCAATATGAGGGCAATGGTATTGCACTTAACCAGTACTTCACTGGAGCCACTTGGTTGCTGCTGACTTTCAAACTTTTTTTTGGAATGTAAGTAAGTAAAAGTAACACCCAGTACTATGTAATGGAAGATTGGAAGAATGGGTTACCAGATCAGACCACCACATTATCACTAGGATGCTACTAAAGTTAAGCGAATCCTCGTCTCAACTAAAAATACTTAAAAATTTAGGTACTTAAAGGATCTGTATCTATTTCAAAGAGTTGGATGGGAAGTGGTCATTGAGGACATTGAAAAATTGTTGCTAACTACTTTTGAAATTTTTAGGTTTAAACTTATTATCAATGTAGGGTAGAAGTTTCAACTTTTATACTGTAAATAAATGGCTCTATGTTGTGAACCAACCTATGAAAAAGTCCTGATTATAACATTCAGCTAATTTGAATTGACAATATTTGGCAGCTTCCAACTTTCATCGAGAGTAAATTTAAGTATACATTTTTTATGATGACTACGCCATTATGTTTTTTGTACAATAAAATGGAAATAATCGGAATCAATAGATCAAGATTCAAAAACTAACTTATGTTATTTAAAATAAATTGTATCACTAGTTTGTTCAATATTTACAGTTCTTCCATTCTAGTTGTTTTCAAGTTTTCAAGTACCTTCCGAATCTTTTTTATAAACTACATACAATCACAGATACTCCCTTGTTTCGGATGAACAAACTTCAACTTTGCAGCAATATATATTATCCGATCCACAACTCAGATTTTTTGAGTTTATTATATACTCTAAGAGAACTTCTACGTTCAAGACTAGACAACCACTAACAGTGAATTTCACAGAAAATTCCATTTGATTAAAAAGCAATTCAGGATCAATTCGATAGCTGTACAATATATAAGTGCAATGTAAACTTTCATACACCTACACATTAAGGATTATATGTAATGTTATGTTATTGTGTTCCAAACGGGAGCTCCAAAGTGCAAAACAGGATATGCAACTCATACAACCGTATGATAGATTCACGAAGTGAATTAACCGAAAAAGCAAAGTTGTTTCTCCTTTTACTGGCAACGGTCTATTCTCAGTTTTTAAAAGTACAAAACTTCTTTTAGTTGGATGTTCACAACTTTCCCCTTTTTCTGGATAAATTTGTATGCAGAAGGATGCGTATAAACATAAATGCTATAAACCAAACCTGCAAAGCTGTAAGAATAAGAGGATAATTTCTCCGGCTTCCTTTTTACATTCTCCGGTTTTCCGTACACCGAAATTTTAGGTTGTCCTCAGTGAATTCTGAGTACCATGCTCCTAGAATCCCACCTCTATCCTTCTCTATGTACTCTCCGATCCTGACGATTCATGACTGGGTCATATTGCAGGTCAATTTAGCTAGCTTGTGACTGTGAGTAATGGATAAAAACCAGAGACAAGGGTGGCAGTGGTAGTAAAAAGAGCCAAGGAGTTGAATAAAGAAAGTCAAACCACACGCTTCGTAAATTGTCAGTTCATATCTAAGGATTTCGGTTATGGAGAAGATCTAGCAGGATGATTCTTTTAAAAAACGAGTTGAAATTGGGAAAGAAGTGCACCACTTTCAACTTTAGGGAGAAAGTGTGAGACAATAATCCATTCTTCTTCTGCCTCATTTCTTATAGCCGGATCAGCATGGTTTTTATGGCTTTGCGATAAGCTGATGGAGAAAGTCAATAAATGCAGAGTTTTAAGTTCATCAAGCGTATATTTCTAATTGCATATAGTTAGGATGGCATTGGCATCATTTGTAAAAACACAACCTTCACTCCACAGCATTTTAATACGAAAGCTCACCCTTCCTTTTGTTATTCTACGTGCGTCCACAACTTCTGTAATGTACAAGGCCATGGCAGATGAGAGAAAGTCCAATGTAAATGCCGATACATTTAGAATTTTCCATGACTTTTGCTTTTCCTACTGCGTGGAAAAAAGCAGTTGGGGGGAAAGGTAACAAGCTTGAAACGCAAGAGGAGTAGTCGAAAGAGAGGGTGTGATCAACATTCTTAAACAGATACGGAATCTTTTCAACCATTCGATGGCGTTAACGCAGCATCCGTTATCGTTTAGTGTTCCCTTCAATGTAAAAATGATTTTATCAGTTGTACGCGCAATACAACGGCAGCTACAACCCAACTTGTAGTATATACATATGCATAACATGCAAAATAAGTACTACAAGGTTAAACACACAGAAAGCTTTCTCACATAGAAAAATGCTGGTTACATTTACATGCAAAGCTAACACGAAATAAATTAAACTTCTCATAATTCCACAGAATTTATACGTGAGCAGATATTGTCTTGTTCGATAAAGTTCATAAGTGTATATAAATATGTTTAATGCAAAATTTTAAATGTACACGTCTGTTCTATTTTTGTGTGTGTGGCAGGTGAGTTTAAAAGTGTGATCGGCTGCGACTCGGAAGTGATCCAATTGAAATGCAATAGGAGCTCTCGACTTGCCATTTATTCTGCAAACTATGGTCGGACGGAATACGAAAGTGTGCAGTGTCCCCAACCAAAAGGAGTTTCGGAAGAATGTAAGCAGTTATTACATATATACACATTCATTCATTCATTCTTGTCATTATAGTTCTTTTTTTCCTTTGGCTTCTTCCCTGATAGCAGCTTACAATACATTAAGATTGTGTACATATTATATGTATACTCACTACTTTTCATCTTTACATTGAATCATGTACCTGCACTTTCTCTTTTCTTTTCTTTTCATTCATATTATAAGTGGCAGTTGTAATAGTTGAGTGAATAGCATTCCAAATAAGTGAAAAGTCAGGTTGAAGCCTTTTCAACCATTTCTCTCGTTCGTCCAAGTTGACAAGAGTATTTTCATCGATGGGTGTTCTTTTTTTCGATTTCTTTTATCACGTTGTGTGCATACATATCCAATCTCCCCTTCCTTGGCTTACATGTCCTTTTTCTGGCTGTCTAGCATTCATTGTCAGTTTACTTGCTACTACACGCTTCGTTGGAGCATCAAAAGGGAGTAAGGAAGATATTATGTGATGGGTGCCTTTTATGTGGAGAGCTCTCTAAGCCATGGCCAAGCTAAAGATGTAATGATGAAGTCTCTGAGTTACGCTTCTTTTTATAGGAGTTGCTGCATTTTACACTTATTCCGACTTCGGCTTATTGGATTTCTACACGAAGTTTCACCGTGTTTGTTAATGTTTCCAGTTGTCGCGTCTTTAATCGAGATCATTTGATGCCGGTGTTGCAGAAGAGAACGGGAGGGTTGAGCAAATACTAATGATTTGTGTTTTCTCCTGTGTCTCTCTCAAAATTCTTTTTGTAAAGTGTGCCCATTTCGTATGCATAATGAACTGGATACAGGCTGGAGTTCGGCTGAATGCTAATACTTGCCGTTAGCATCATTACTACAAAGAAAAGAAAGACGTAGAAATTGCCGATTCAATACCAGGCCGACAGCGACAATGATTAACATTGTGTGAACTACATTTTGTCACAGATTTTTATACACTTTCCTAGAAAATTAAAGAGAAAAGATTGAATTTTTGCCCTTGTGCTTTCACCCGCGTGCATACATAGTTTTACGTTTCAATTTTACAACGATAATAGAAATGGAATGAATGTAAAAGTTGGCTGAGACTGACATCGTGACATGATCGTTTTTGTAGATGAAGTATGAATGGAAAGTACAGTAACTGTTTTTTAACTGGTCTACTTTCCGGAAGGAAAAATTAGGATGAGTCAACCGTAAAAATTTAGTGTTCACTGTTTTATATTCTCATTACGTAGAGAGGTGAAAGTAGGACAAGGCTTTGAACATCAAAAGGCAGTGTAGTTATATAATTATTTTACACATGAGACATATTTTATATAGCAAACTTGTGAATGTTTTCCCTCATTTCTTTATTTACACAAGGCCCAGTTCCCCTGAAGAACAAGCGGGAGAGTAACTACGAGCGTTTGTAACATTCGACAGAATTAATTAGCGTCCTCTCGAGGATTCTAATTTCGAGACACTCCTGATCCCAAACTTTTACCTTGTGGAGCATTTCAAACATTTAGTTTCTGGCATGACTCTAAATATACGAAATTGCATGCATTTACCTAAACTTTAGCAAGATAAATAGAAGCGCATTACTAAAGAAAGATATTTCAAGGGAGGGAAAGCGCAGAAAAGAGAAAGTACGGAATACTTTAAGCTTGAGGAATTTGTTTCAGGTGCATTGCATTTCCCACTGAAATGAGGGTGAGTGAGTTGAAATCAAAATTTGCTTCTACACACTTTACTTTGAGAGATTTAGGGGAATTAATAGCTTTTCTAGTTGTATCTCTATTGTACAGGGTTTAGATAAATAGGATATGCATAATATAAATTGCGCAGTGTGTTGGTTGGTAAATGTCTCTGGCACAACACTTAAAATTGATTTAGTCGACCCCTGAACTTCATCCTTTTTAATGACACGCACATCCTCACTTTAGCCGGTTGCTGTACTGCCATTTCGATTTACTTTGAGACATATTTGTTTACTACAGATAGGTATAAACCAAGCAGTAAAAGTGGCAACTATACTAATTGTAGTGAGGATTGGAATACATGGGATTGCACCCATGAGGAAAGTAGGATTGGTCTTGTAATTATATTATTCATTTGGTCTTTGCTAGAGGTCTTTGACACTTGTTCACAGATTTAGTTCGGGTTCAAACACCGAAATACCGACAACATACATTGTTGTGTTGTAGGCAACTTATGCTTATGAATGCTTATAAACTATAAGCGTTAATTTACTACTTTAAAACTTTCAAAGCAAGTTGATGAGAAGATTATAAATCAAAGAAGTTTCAAGAACGTAATCTGTAAAATGAGATTTGAATAGTTTCAGATTATCAATTCAGCTCCTTCAACCGTGTGGTTTCAAAGAGTAAACACACTTAATCTGCTCAGTATCGTCGATTTACTTTTTGAAGTCACACTGACGATGAATGAGCTAATGATTAAATTTTTCGATTGAAAGGAGTTGAAAAAGGAGGCAGCTCAAACAGCAACACATGATAAACGATCTGATCAAAATAACTGAGACTATTTTCTACATTGTATATTTTCAAACACTACAACTACACAACAATCCACTGTCTTGACGTCAATTCATTTGTTCAATTGAAGTGGTTAATTCGGATCAGTTACAAAGTACTCAATGAGCTTTTAAGATTATCAATTTACTTCTTCTCACTAGGAACAGAACACTACTTATTTATGTGAAACTGCTTTTAAAGTGTATTTTACGTTATTGTATCGACATCCAAATTAGACATGAAAAATTTAGCAGCCATATTGCTTCCTCCCATTTAAACTTTCTTCTTAAATTAGTTTTCTTTTGTTTCAATATTATACCAAATTTGTCTTTGTGTGCCTTCAAAGTAATTTTCAGATAACCCTTGTGATTTCTTGATGAATTAACTTTCTAGCGACGTTCATTTTCTCGATGTTTCCAGCATGTTTGTCCAGCTTTGCAACGGAGAATGTCATGCAAATGTGTCATGGAAAGCGTCGTTGTGCCTTGGGAGTTAACCCTTCGACCTTCGGGAATCCCTGTAAACCCGAATCAAAAATGTACCTGAAGGTCATTCATACTTGTGGTACGTAATTTATACGTAGTGCTAATCATTTATATGTATTCCTTTATGTATGGCAACAACTTGAGGTGAAAGCATTATTGTGTAAGCAGACCATTATGAAATGACGTTGATAAACGAAATTTATGTCTTTTTCGTGCACCAGTTCCTCGTAAAGTATTAAAAGAGAAGTATCAAGGTGAGCTAGAGCCCGACGAAATGTTTGAGGACGAGACTGAATATGAGAGTGGAGATCCTGTGGGTGGAGTAGTCGAACAGCCCTCCATTTACTCCCCTGACCATTCTAGAGCAAATCCCAAATCAACGATGAAGCCAAGTTTGTCGTCGAAGAGCCGTTCGTCACGTAAGTTCAGTCTGTTGTTCAAACTTTTAATTTGGCTTAAACATTGATCCAATTTCAGATAACTCAATCACAACAATGAAGGTCATTTGTCATGTAGGCCAAGAGCGCTCAAAAGTTTCATTTCAAGTAACTATTTCGTTCAATATACGTACCAAATATCTGCCGTTGGCATAAAAAACACTAATATCACCGTGATGTAACTCTGATATATCTATATCTAAGGATTATAACAACTATTACTTTTAAGACATTTGTTTTTTATAAAAATCATTTCATAAAAATTGCATGGAACTCCCACACAAATGATAAGCTACAACGAACATGATCCAGGCAAAAATGCAAAGAATACCAGACCATAAACTTGTAAAAAGTATAATCTGAAGGTAGCGCAAAAAGTAAGACGTAGATTCTGTCATGTCTTTTGAAAAATAAGACAAATTCCGTCCTATGAATCAGAGCAAAAGTCATGATACTATGCCTAAACAATACTTTAAGTCACATTTTCTTTTTATCTTACCAATCTTTCCAACACTGACTGCAGCTGTTAACTGTATTGTATTATGATACGTTCGTTCTTATCGCATATACACTGCTGCACAGCCCACAGCAAGTGTTTTCGTAATAAAAAGAAAGAGAGAGCAGCCAGATGTATAGAATTGACGATGTGAACATGAACTTCTACTTTCGCTGCAATTTTATTTCGAAACACGCTCACCAACGGAAAGTTAAGTTATCCTGTTTCTGCAAGCAGAAGTTTTTCTCGGTATTAAGTACTCGTAAAGAGCTTCATTGTAAACATTTTGACGTTTGGTAATAGGATACTAATACTTACTCTCCTGGTAGAAAATAACAATATTATTGGATAAATTTGTTTTATGGCTCAACTGCGTTTTTTCTTTTGAGTTCCAAGCAAATAATAGTTTAAATAGAATGGTATGTCGTTTAGACTGCAATTTCATGAGCTATTAACTGTAAAATAACGATTCAGCAAACTACCGAGTCGAGTTTGAGAAAGGCTTACTCAAAAAGTGAAAGCGTAGAGTTGAGAAAACTGCGAATTAAACTGAAATGAATTTTAAATCAGCTTGTGCACTGCGCAGAAAAAAAAAGTTTTTAAATGCAACTTCAACTCGAAAGAAGTTTTAGGAATATGATATGGCAGTATAATGTATGTTGCTTTTGTTATGTGAATTTACGACCCATTTTAAAAGGACCAATTAGGTTAACAAGAGTTGAAAATAATTAGATCAGAAAGAGCGTAATTTCAAGAACAATTTAAAGTTGGATTTAATTATTAAATACTAAGCATTAATTAACTTTTTAGTAATAAACCTACATTTTTTCTCTGACTACCTTGTACCGGGCGGGTTTATTGAATCAAATTTTGTTGTTCTAATTAACATCTGAACAAAGTATATACTTCGAATATATTAGAATTATTTTTTTCCTTCACTTACTTTGAAAACGCGGATATTTTTTCTTACTTTTACACACATTTTACGAGTT
Source organism: Orchesella cincta (assembly GCA_001718145.1). Classification (NCBI taxonomy): domain Eukaryota; kingdom Metazoa; phylum Arthropoda; class Collembola; order Entomobryomorpha; family Orchesellidae; genus Orchesella; species Orchesella cincta. The sequence goes on from LJIJ01000383.1 coordinate 119,878, forward strand.
TGATGCACGTGTTTTCATTTCCAATTTTTATTTTTTATGCGCATGTAATACTAACCTACAATGGAATCGATCCGTATCCCATTTGTAACATGTACCCGGCTCCGAAACAAAATCTTCTTACCAACAGCGACATATCATCGGCCTTGGGTATACCAACAAGGAAATCAGTTTCTTGAGAGCAATTCTCCATTGGCCCCAAGTTCAATTGCACACTCATCAAATACCTTGACAAGACACATTAATCAGCAAGCAAAAGTTGAGGAGGAAGGGCAATCCGATTTCGACTCTGGGAAACTACTTTCTTCCTCACCATCCCAAAAGTTGTTCCCCAAAGCCCGCTACAATTTTCCCCAAGAATATGATGGTGGAGCCCGGAGTCATAATGACAATAAGAAAAATGCTGCCATCGTTGCTACAACTGTGACATCCCAAAATTTCAAAAACTCTGCGGGGACCAATCATTCTCAAGATGATCTTCGCTTAATTTACGTTATTTCACAGGGGATACGGGCTTATGATTTTCTTTCTCGTAAGTTATATAATTTCTTTTGATTTTTGGTTTACAATTCTACACTACATTTGTTTTCCTTTGAACATTTCCTTTGCAAATTGCAATGAAAGGAGTACATGCATGCAATTTTCATTTTCGTATAATCAACATGTTTCATTTCACATTTCAGCGTATTTCAGCATGATGATGATATTAAAATGCACATATGAAATCAGAAATAATTATAAGGCATGATGTAATTCCGTTCGGAGATTTGAAATTGAAAGCATTCAGGGAAATGCTGATTATTGGAGCATTACAATATTGTATTTCAAAGCAAAGGTACAGCAATCACAAGATTGAATATAAATCAGACAACGAGACATCAAAATAATACAACGTTACTTGGTTTAAAAAGTGAAGGTGTACATTGCATCGCTCACCATTCGCGTGGAATTATGATCATGATGATCATCATCACCGATTCACATCAGCGAAAACAACACAATACATTTTATGAATGTCAATGAAAGTACGTGCCACTGGAGCATAATATTGCAAGTTATAATACGCATTGCATAAGAAAACAGTTGAGGTGGATGATGTTGATGTATACTTTAGCGTTATAACTATACTATCAGGGTTTAACAATAGAAATAGACCTAAACAAGAAGACAATATGAGTAGACGTAGATTGCTCAAGCTGAATTTAAGTATGAGTGAGCGAGAGAGAAGGCTTAACCTTTCCCATTCAAGTGCAGTCAAGGGTAAAAATGTGATGAGGTGATGAGAGGGAGGAAATCACTAATAAAACAGCAAACCGCGTAAAACTTGACTGGAATGCTGAGAGAAATTGCATCATACACATAAATCGACAAACAAGAAAAGAATAAGATGAGGAAAGTAAGGTGAAAGCAGAGTTGTTGAAGGTACGAACCAACCACCATATTTTATTCCCAGCGCATGCATGAGCGTTAGTACGTTTCATGTTCGAGATTTGTTATAAATGCTTTTGTGAAGGGAAAGTCGTATAGAAAAGAAAGAGCGTATTGTATCCACGTGCAGTTTCTCTAAGAATTGGATGTTGATGTTTGCTCAAACTTAAAGCACATTCCTTCAACAATAGAGAAAAAGAAAGTAACATAACGGTAAACAACAAGTTTAAAAGAATGTTGGAACAAGGACAAATAGGAAACCAACCGCCAATATTGTAAAGGCTTAACGTCAACAAAAGGTCGAGTTATATAGAATTTATCAGAATAGCGAATAGATCCATCACACTCGTCTTTTCTGGTTTATGTTTTACTTACATGAATAAAGTTGCAATATTTGTTATTCAGGAGACGATGACTACCTATTTCTATTTGTTATACTTACTCTCTCTCTCTCTGTACATTTGTGATGTGCGTAATGTTGTAAATAATTGAAGCTGTCTTTTATTCTTTTTCCCGTTTTCTACACTGGACCACCTCGTTTTGGATAAACCACACAGGAAACAAAGAGAGCTTGTGGCTATATGTAACAATCAGCATAGCATCCGCCCTGCTGGTTGTGATTTTAGTTATCTTAGTTAAAATCTGGGTTCAACGTTCCACGCGTCTTGAGCTCGGAGATCCGCGAACCTGACAGCGGGCTAGCCAGTAAGCCTTCATCGTCGTCAGCTGGACCAATTACGTCGACAGGGCTAAGTGATATTGATGAGCTGAGTGTGGTCACGGACGAGGTCACAGAGCTCCCGTCCATTCTTCGTCATGGCTCACCGGGAGATGAGCTCGACCTACAAACTTCATCCACTACACATCTTATCAGTTCGTCAAATAACAGTAACATTAGTGCTAGCAACAATCCTTTAACAAGTGGTGGTGGTGGGATTGGTGGGAGTCCGTCAATGTTGACAGGTGTTGGGGATTTAACAAACTTCAGTCAGCGCCGATATGTCAGGGGAGGGCTCTCCTCCTGCTAGGTGGGGGTAGTATTTTGAATATACAAATAATCCCTACATTACAAGTGGGAGTGCGACTATGGGTAGGAAACCTCACCACCTTCAGCAACACCACCAACAACAACAACAGCATCATCAGCTGCAGCAACAACAAAATCATCCATCTTCGACTTATATGACAATGACCACCTATGGTATGCCAATGGTCGGTGTGAGTAGTGCAGCCCTTCCAGCAGTATCAGCAGGCCCACATTACTCACACCAACAGCAAGGAGGAACTAATCCAAGTTCGGCCATTCCAAATCCATCCACTATGACTCTTGGTCGAACCATGAGTGGCAGTTCTAGTCGACCTAGGGACTCAAACCTACAGTTTTACTATGAGTAATTAATTAAATTCAGCGAAATACAAAGTGTCACGTTTGAGTACAACAAAAGACTAGTGGGCATGATGATAATGGTTGGTAGATTTCGCAGACCTCAGACTGATCATAACTAGAAACAGTGAAAGTGAGTGACTGATGTGCTCGGCTGATCTTTTTGAGCAGCGATAATATAATATGATTTATTATGAAGTGAAAGCTGAAAATCAGAAGGGAAAAGTTACAAAAAAATGTAATGTATTTCATTATGTGATATGACCGCCGTCAGATATATCTTTTTCTCTTCCTCCTGTCAAGACCAGACCCCTGAGAGACAAGGCGTAGATAATGAACTAGTTTATGCATACAAAATAATAGGATTATTATAATCAACTATGATACCTAAATTAAGCTTAGCCAGTATGTATATCAGCGTGTCCAGCACAGTTTTTGGGAGATGAACTACAACTCCACAATTTTTTTACCACACCACGTTGCGAACGAGAATACAGTGCTTTCCCCGATGTGAATGGCTTTCCCTCCAGAATTTCACAGAAAGATACAATGACCTTTTACTGCCAAAACTTTTGCATACTGTCGATGAATGGTTTACAGCTCCTCTCCACCAAAATTAGCTTGCTATCATAGCAAAACACGAGCGGTGAAAAGTTGTTCTCGTTCATACTAGTACAATCGAAGCATTCTGACTTTGTTCCATCAAATATCCAACTCATTTTAGAATATAGAACGTTATGATATATAAAGTATACTAGTTTTGTAACACGTAATAATAGTGACCCGTTTTAATTTAAATATCTTTGCGTTTCGAGAGTAGCGAACGAAACCTGCTGACATTGCAACGCACCACCGGGTTTTTCCCTGGTTATTATTAAAGTCTCTAATAATAGAAAGCAGAAAAGGGAAAGTTTCCTTTCGAGTACACAATACAATGTATACATCGTTCGTTGTGTTGCTGCTAAATCTGATGATTACATTATTGCTCGAGAACCTAATTAATATCTCACGGTAAAAACTCCACAACTGGTTTCATCCATTCTCTCTCTTGAACCTTGGTTCGTTGTACTCAAAATTGAAACCCCCCAATACAGTCTGCCTGATAATGACAGGGATATCATAAATGACGAGAAATGCATACCACAGCAGGGAGCCTTACCAAACTGGATGGTGATGATTGTGTTGTGAAATCAACACGAAAATTTGCCTAGCTGATTTAAATAAGATGTAAATAAAGGAGGCCAACTGGCTCCCATTATATTTTCATTCGTACTGTCAGTCCTGATTGGAGTGCAAGTGTTGCCAACTGTTACAACCTACTCCGTATTCCTATCTCGTGATTGTGAGACCGCATCATCATCAGCAACAGAGTAAGTCAGTGAGGTAGTAAACAGCAGCAAGTAGAAACTTTATGGTATGACCCGATAATAGTACTTCATGAGTGGTTTACAACATTGCAAAGCAGTGGTAGTAATTTCATACGTAATTGAAGCAAAAACGAATAATCCCATACAACAGCCAAAACCAAGCGGAGGGAGGCATACCAAACCGCACCAGAATAATATTCAGAATAGAAAGGGTTGAGTTTGAGTTGTTCGTAAGCATGTATATGACTATGAGAATATGACAGACATTATGGGATGGTTTTGAGCAAGGCAGACTTTCTGGGGATACTACTAATACGATGAATACCTACGTAAGCTGCTCTAAAGCCTAGTTTGTGCTGAGCTGATATTATTGAGATGATGAAAATATTATTAGATTATTACTGGACTTAACAACCACGCTTTCATTCACTCATTCAACCACCCTTTGGCCAGGATGTGTAGATACTGCATCTTGGCAGGAATAATGAACGATACAACAACGTAGATGTATGTTGAATGAAAATTGTATACAACGGACACTATAATAATCAGTTACAGAAGAGCTATGCAAAATATAAAATCTGGAAACACGCTATTGTTCCAAATAGCACTCTTCATGATCATTCCACGGAAATCACTTGGCCGTTGTAACAGGAAATTATTTAATATGGAGAGTGTGTCGATTCATTTTTAAAACATCTTTGGAATTAACACGGAGGTGGACCAGGGAAACTAGACATTATTTTTAGGGAAATCACATGAGATGCTTTCACTTTAATTCTAGATGACTGAAAGATGAAGAAACTCAGTCAATAAGATAATGCACTAATGACCTGCGGTCACTCCAATTTTCACGGGTTTAGTTGGTTATTTGCTCCAGTTTTGGATGTAATTTCTATTGAAGTAAAGGAGGTCGGTGAAAAGTTGCACATGCAATTTTTTATAAATATATCATCAGATCAGCCACTTCAACACGATAATAAGTTATTTGCAACCTGAACCCTTCCATTATTTGGCAATCGTAGACATGTTGCTGCCACCATATTATAAAGTGTCTAAAAAGTATTATTTTAGGATTTTGTGTTCGAGTAGCTGTTTCAGATGAATAGATGACATGCCTTGCTCCAAGGTCCCTCTCCTGACTCTCTCCATCCTGTAAAGTCTGCACGAATTGTGTGATTTATGAGAACTGCTCCACACGATGCGATCGATCAAATCGGATTTCTCTCTGGTATTTTATCTACCTTGCTTCATTTTCGGCTAAACTTTTAGAGCCAAAAATGGCTCCTGGAAGTGTATGATAGTCTCTCGGTTGATTCTAAAACCTTTGAGCATTATTGACTGGCTTCTTGAACCTTAGAAATGGTGAATGAATGGGTGTGATGCATGCGACGATAGGAAAGGAAAGCTTGCAACAACTTGAAACTAAAGGCCAGGCCAACACGAAAGGAGAAAGTCAACACATGGGATTGCCATTTGCACCTTTCTCTCCCGAAGAATAATAGAGCTCAGTCAGTCAAAACTGCCACAAGCAACACCGATGCAGTGCATGATGCTACCTTCGTACATTTATTCATTCTTATAGCATCGCACACGGGGTGCATCATCTCGCGTAGGTGCTTAACGACCTTCTTTCCACGATCTGATGGTTCTTGCTAGATTTCGCATGGTTGGGTTTGCTATCGCGTCCTTATGTACTAGAGGCTGACAAAAGGATGTGAAAAGACACACTCAAGTCTATAAAATAAGATTGAAAGACTAACAAGACGTGAAAGTGGAGTGGGAAGCTGTGTCCATGTGGTGGTTTGTCTGTATAGTACACATCCTTTTTCGTAATATTATCATATTTTTCTCTTGAATGACTTCAGTAGGAGAAAATAGCAGAGATTTTTGCCAGCTCAACAGATTTCTTTTCTGCAATGGTAGTCAGATAAGGAGTAGCACGGTGGACATAAAAAAGGTATACCTTGAATTGTATTAGGAAAGGTGACGAATGACAGGGAAGTGCAAGCGTAATGCAAATATTTGGAGTGGGTGTCGTTCCTCGTTTATTTGAGGGAGTAAAACGGTGCGGCACGTGGCTGTCAAACGAATAGCTCGTTGCGTAATATCATCAGAAAGGGAAGCTAGACTAATCAACCAATGACAAATCAATGCATTAAGTTTATTCTCACATTGGATTAAAATAGGTATAAATATCAATAGTTAATTAAATCCCTCCATAATTTTAGAATTTGTGCACGCATCAACTGTTGTATATATAAAAGTTGAGAATGTTTAAGCTTACGATCTACTTAGGCTTTGAGTAAAAATTAATCATTGTTATTTCCGATAAAAAGTTTGGATTTGGTTTTGTAATTTTTGCAGTATGTAATCATATACATACTTCTACACCAGGAACGGCTCAACAAATTCGATGCGTATTGTATAATTGCATCGTGCATGCATACATACCTATAATAGAAATGTTAAGATTATAGCGTAGGTGTAGCTTTACCGTACTTACGATTGATTAGGTTACTTCAAATAAACCATAAAAATTAATGCGAGGTAAGTAATGTTCTCCAAAAGTTTCTCACAGGAGGAACTAAATGTATTTTCCAATTAAGGTGCGAATAAAGCTTTATTGAGTAAATGATATGATTAGGGGAAGGTAACCTAATACAATAGCAAATATCGTATTTGTTACCTCTAAGGATGTAACAAACGAAGCTAATATTATAGTCAGAGTAGCTCGGTTCACTTCAAAGAAAGGAAACCAAACTTTTCCTGATTGCAAAACTGTTGTCTCAAAGTTAATCCGACGAAGCAATATTGAAAATGGTTTCATGAAATCTCAGACGAATTACAGAATAAAAGGATCAAAGTTTAATAAGAATCTTGAGCACAGTGGCAACCCTTCTACGTAATAAAAATGTTACTATTTTTTGCAATCAACAATATAATGTTGGCACAAGGTAATAGGTTATATACCTAGCATATATACACGTATTCTTTAATTATAGTAATTTAATTTATGGATATATATCAGCTTTAAACTGGAAAAGAAGTAATTGTACCATCCCTCCTCTTTCAGTAAGGACGGCGGTTATTCTACTCATGTATTTTGAATGACTGATTTTTATGCGAAAGAATAACCTCAAACGTAAAGTATTGTAATTGTAAGGATGATGAGAAGTGGCATATATTACAAAATTACGAATTGACAAGAAAAATATCACGTTTGAATGATAGGCTATTACGCTAATTGAAGAGTTGATTCGTGGTAATAAAATCATCTAGGTTTAATAATATAATTACACACTTTTACTGTCAATTATATCCATTGTATTTATGTACGATATGTCAAGATTTTTGTGGCAGAACTATTATTCTGTTTTTATTTATGTAAGGTAATAAAAGGTCAAAATGTGCAAGATTTAAAGGGAACTGCTATTGTAAGACTATGTAAGATTTAGGTTAGCCAGGAGGATTATACTGGTACTGGAATTGAATGTAAGCATAAACCCCAATTATAAGGAAATAAATTATATAATATAAAAACGTAAGTAGTTGTTATGATTTTTCAAAATCTGGAGTGATACATTTATCTAATAAGTGTAATGTCTACTGTCAAAACAAATAATGTACAATTTGTTGTATTGGTTTATTAACTGTTGCACCGTTGTGTAAGGAGAATTTTAAAATAAAGAAGGTACTAAAACTTTAGAGAAACGTGATCTTTTCTTCACTGTTATAAAAAATTGCTCACCAATTCATTTAAATGCACGCCTATCTACATAAACTGAGACGTG